>JAPYMA010000715.1:0-15848 GCA_035041965.1 Anisakis pegreffii | reverse complement strand
GCCAATCCAACAATTGCCGCCGAACATCAAATGAGTGATGCACCAAAGGTTCAATCTAGGTGAAACCTTTCAACTTTGAGCTAAATCAATAACACTGCCAATATTGTTATGAATATCTTCCTATTCGACTAGATATATCTGGACAAATTGTTCATGGATTTCTCGATCCCACAACGATGATCATATCTCAATTTTCACGAAAAGCAGACTGTTCTGCACTCAGATATATTCCAATTCAAATAAGCTGCAGCTTGATGATAGTTGACCAAGTACAAGGTCTTACACAACTTATACCCCAATCGCAAATTTCACAAATACAAGTAAGTATTCCTTCAATTTCCCCTCACATCCAAAACACAATTTTTCATAATCTAATAATCAGTAATTTGTCTGAACTTTTTCCCTCAGTTCATCTGGCTGCAGCTAACCGTATCTTGCAAGTTGAACGCCTTATTGCAAATCAACCATTAATCACTCAATCTAATGATAACAATTATCAAACCAATTTTGCTTTCTCTCCATCTTCATTTCTCAACTTCCTTTCGACACCATGGAATATTTGGGTGTCAATAGTTTGCGCAATGTTAACGATTAAAACTACTGGTGTCATTCTCTTAAAAATTTTTCTTCCAAATATTTTCAAATTGTGGAACAGTGTTGTTCCCTCACGTCATATTGAAATAGTTGAACTAAATTCCAATCATAACACTGCTAATGTTGCTCATTCTGAGCAGATCGTTATCTCCAATGTAGGCAATACAAAGAGCTGGCCTCCTGTAGTTACAGTCCCACAGTTTAATCTAGATGTAAATATTCTTGCTTCTCCGTTTAGCTCACAAATATGTGGGAGAATAAACAACATATATTGTAGCTTTCTTATCGATACAGGTTCCGCCCTTACAGTGACATCAAGCAATTGGATAGCAATGCTAGATTTACGAATTACGTCTCATATCATGCATGCCGTCGGGGTATCGGGCCATGCCGTTACCATCATCGGCAGTGCCATAGTTAATTTTCAAATTGCTGATATCATTGTATCAGCACCATTATATTTTTCTGATAATGATTTTATTAATAATATGCGATCGTATGATGTTATCGTAGGTTGCGATGTTTTACAATATTTTCCTCCATTTACCATGGACATTTTACACAATTCTTTTATCATTAATGATATCAAATTACCCCTAGGTGACCCACGTTGTTGGCAACCTAGAACTCTTCCAGTCAGGTTAATGACTACTACCACTATTCCACCCAATTCTGAAATGCTAATTCCTTGTGTCATGTCTAATAACGTTTCTTATGTACATAGCTTCTGGGTAGAAGCACTTAATTCCAAACTACAGCATAATCATCTTTATTTAACACCTGGTATTGTAAAACCCAATAATGGAAAAATTAAATTGTTAATATGTAATCCTACAAATCAACCTGTCAATTTATATAAGAATGCGTCCATTACCACTGCTAGTGAAATTCTTGATGTTAATCCTATTACGACATCTTATGAAGGCAACGTTGCCTCCTCATCACCATTTCATCTCGACATGTCACAATGTAACATATCTGATCACCAAAAGTGTGATCTACAAAACTTGGTGGACCGATATCATGACGTGTTCAGCAAACATAAATATGACTTAGGGTCTTGTTCTGCAGTCCAACATGACATTGTTACCACTACTGAAACTCCAATAGTATCTAAACCCACCCGCATACCATTCAAGTTTAAACAAGAACTTCAAGAGCACATCCAAAAACTCGTGGATATAGGTGTTTTAAAAGAGTCAAACACCAACTGGTTAGCCAACATAGTCCTCGTGCAGAAGAAAGACGGTGGACTTAGAGTCTGCGTAGACTATAGAAAACTGAACGCTGTCACTGTTGGCGACACCTATCCATTGCCAAGACTTGAGTCAATCTTGGATCAGATAGGAGGTTGTCAATATTATTCAAGCCTAGATTTGTCTCAAGGCTTCTTACAAATTAAAGTATCAGACCACATGAGTAGCAAACTCGGTCTTATTTTGGAAGATAAATGCTATCAATTCACTCATTTACCTTTTGGCCTTAAGAATGCCACCAGTATTTTCTGTCGTACGATGGCTCACGTCTTTGATGGACTTAATGATAATGTATGCTTCTATGTAGATGACTTACTTGTTTATACTAAATCTCCTGATTTTAATCAACACTTGACAGCTTTGGAAAATGTCTTTAAGCGCTTAAGAGAGTTTAATCTCAAACTCTCACCGAAGAAGTGTCATTTTGCACAAAAGTCTATCTCATTCCTTGGTCATATTATTCATAAGGATGGATACACTCCAGGTACTGCTAATCTTGACATTATTAAGAACTTTCCAACTCCCAAAACCATACAGCAAACTCGTCGTTTCTATGGTCTTGCTGGATTTTACCGTAAATTTATACCATCGTTTGCGAGAATTGCCGCTCCGTTGACTGAACTTACCAAGAAGAATTGTAAGTTTCATTGGCATCAAGAGCAGCAAAACGCATTTGACGAAATTAAACAAAAACTTCTTACAGAACCCATCTTAGCATACCCAGATTACGACAAAGACTTTCACATCTTTACAGACTGTTCAGCTGTCGCTCAGGCTGGTGCTCTCATGCAACTAGCTGACAACAGTAAAACTGCCTTTCATGCTATTGCATACTGTAGTCGTACCTTGTCTGAATCAGAGAAGCGTTGGCCCATTGTTCAAGCTGAGTTAGCTGCAATTGTGTATGCACTGCGCTCTTTTCGTCCGTACATTTTCATGTCTAATTGTATAGTGCATTCTGATCACAGACCGCTCTCTCATATTCTTAAGAAACCCTCCGCCCATCCCAATCTAGCCCGATGGATCATTGAATTGCAAACCTATAATGTGTCTATTGAATTCATTAAAGGTGAACGCAATCGTGTAGCGGACGCGTTGTCCAGAATAGACGAGGATGACCAGTCCCACTCTAATCAATTGTCTGAATTGCCAGATATTATAGAATTTCCAAACTGTCTCAGCCTAGCTACCTATCATCATATCCTATCAGTTCACCCTGGCAATAAAATAGCCATCTCTAACTCCGAAGGTAACAAATATCTCATTGATCTACCTAAAGAGCAACAGGCAGACAGAACTTTAAGACCTATTATAGAATATCTTAAGACTGGCGCCTTGCCTGAAAGCGATGATTCCAATATTCTGCATACATTCTTGAATACAGCTAATCGATACTTTTTAGATGATAATGATTGCTTAAGATTCAAACTCATTAACTCTACCAAGTCTTCCCGATTCAACAATGATATGCCTGTCGTTATACCCCAATCTGTACGACCTCTGATATTTGATTATTTCCATTTGTCTCCCTTGGCCGGTGGCCACCTTAATTTTAAGAAAGTCTTACATAAAATGAAAAATTACTATTGGGACACAAAATATAGAGATGTATATCAGTGGACTCGCGCTTGTGTCACTTGCCAAATGCGTCATGATCCCAGACCTTATCCACGTGTACCTCTCAATCCTGTATCCAGTATGGCAATCATGAATAAAGTAGGATTGGATCTTTGCGGCCCTTTCAGAACTACCGCGAATAACAACAAATACATTATGAATATTATTTGTCTTTTTAGCAAATATGTCATCAGCATCCCTGTAGCAGATGCTCGATCAACAACTTTAGCAAAAGCTATCTTAAATCATTGCGTTCTTATCTATGGAACACCTAACCAACTTGTAACTGACAATGCCACATCTTTCTCATCAGACTTCTTTCAGGAATTCTGTAATCTTTTATACATTAATAAACGCTACTCAACCCCATATCACTCTGCCGGTAACGGTGCCGTTGAGCGTTCATTCAGGACATTTCAAAATATGCTGGCAAAATACGTCTCTAATGACATCACAGACTTTGATGAATTCTTACCTTTTATGTCCTTTTGTTACAATACCGCCATCAATGATATGACTGGTGAGAGCCCTTATTTCCTCATGTTTGGGCGTGACCCTTGCTTTTCAATTGAAAGTGTCATCTTACCCAACGCTAGGGACTCCATTGTTGAGGTAGATGTGGGTGAATTCAAAGCCCACATGATCCACTCATTACGTCAAGCTTGGAAACTAGCATATGAATATAGCATACGCGCTCAACAAAAGATGAAAGCAACATATGATCGAACAGCTTCTAATTCCAAAATTTGTGTAGGTGATCGTGTCTTGCTTCGCCGTGATACTATTAAGCCTGGAGCAACTAAGAAATTTCATCTTCCATGGACAGGTGTTTATAGAGTCATTGACATCAATGTTCCTAATGCAATTATAGTCAGCTGTGCAGTGCCCAGAGCCACGCCTTTTAAGGTGCATTTGAACCAAATTAAGAAGTTCAATATCATTGAAGGCCCTGCTTGCACTCTGCCCACGATTCCTGAAGATGAGCAGCAGCAACTGACAGATAGTCAGGCGCAAGCTCTGCATAACATACCGGGTTACCAGTATGACTTACATCTTCCATCTCACATTCAATCTGAAGCGTCGTCATCCGCTACGTCACGCTATAATTTACGTTCACGTACTAAAGCCGTCTTGCCGATGTAATACTAACATTGTTGCAGGATGTGGCAACGTTTATCACAATCTAAGACTTCTTCTCATGACAGTCATCATGATGAATCTCAGGTGCAATCTACTGAAGATACATTTTGGGTTCCACGTGGAGCCTTCAATTTCTTTTCGCGCCAACTTCAGACATTAACTAATGTGCTTCCTACTATTACTCTTCCTCTGCCACGTCGTTCACTTCCCGCAACTACGACACCTGAACCAGTGTCTCCACCACCTTCTACAGTGCAACAATTGTCACTTACTGAACGTTTGGCTTCTCTTCACATAACTGCATCGACTCAACCCTTCTCTGTAGAAATCCCCCAACTATCTCACATTGTCCCTACGGACGCACCTGAACCAGTGTCTATATCTCCTCAGCCTTCTACTTCGACACAGGCGCTACCTCCTGCCATACCATCCATCCCACAGCCTTCACTTCATCCAGCCATCCAGGCGTATAATCCACCATGTCACCCCATCACACTGCTTTCTGATTCTGATTCATCGTCTGTTATTTCTCTCGGTGATGATGTATTTCTACCTGAGCCTGTCACTTATATAGTGTCGCAATACCTTAGTAATCAAGTTGTCTTAGTTATTGAACCGTCACAATCTCCTCACATTCTGGATCAAGCTCCTGCCTTACTACAGTTCACGGATTATACTCAATTCTATTATGATGGCCACAATTGTGGCACAGGTTTCAACAGATTCAATGTCTACCCATTTTCCATATTCGAAGTATTGGTGTACGCCCCGTTAATTATTCACCATCGTCAGGCACCTCTTCAAACATATCACCCTCAAATCATTTCACATAATTTGAATACTGACCGCATTCGTGCAAATGCCGCTGCGCAGTTTGCCGCACCATTTGAGCCACAACCTTCCATTATGTCTATTCTCTCTCTCACTCAACATGCCAACATCAGAGCTGGTGACAGACGTAAACGTCAGAGTCAACCCCGCATAACGCTGCAGTACGTTGGACGTCATTCTGAGAAAACTCGAACTGTTCCTTATTATCTTGCTGACTCCTTCACTTCTCGTCCATTGGAAGGAGATGTTGTACTTGCACATTACGTTCATGCCCCACAATTAGCTCAAATTGGTATCAATTATGTACTTCCACCAGGATACCCTTTTGACTCTACTAATCATTTTGTCACACGAGCATTCGCCGATACCGTATTAATCTGCATTAATCCGGCTGATCCTAATCACCCAGCATTGCAACTAGATCCTTTCTCTCGTATAAGCCCTGATGATCAAGAGCAACTTATTCGAATCTGTCGCGACTACGAAGATATTTTATTGGCCACTGCCATCTTTATTCGTAACAGAATGATACATGCGATGTCCAACAATGCCTGTGTAGGCACCTCATATACATTACACGATAATATTTTTGCAGCATCAGTACCAGGCATCAACGACCCAGGTAAGCCAAGTTATATTTTTCGACCAGAGACGGTCTTGCCGCAGGGTGGGAGGTGTAAGCAAGTCGAATATCATTCTCAAAACATAAAATATAAATCTGAAGAATTTCAGATATAACCCAAACAGAACGATTGATATCTTCAAGTCAAATCTCAATGGCAAAAGATTCCCACAGACAAATCCTAAGCAGCAACAAAATATTGTGAGAAAATCTATTACAGGTCGGAAGTCAAGAATGGGTACTTAAAGGACAGAGCGCGGAAGGAACGTGGTCGGTCGGTCGGTCGGTTAATCAGTCAATTAGTCAATTCATTCCGTCAGTGTGTCAGCCAGTAATTCAAGTCTCAAGTCCAATGTCCTATCAGTGTATCAGATCATATTGAAGCCGTCAGAAGCAGTATTCCAGAATTCGTATTAATTGTATTAATCAAAAATATATTCTGTGAAGAAAATAATTGTTGTGTGGGCCTGAGTAGGTCCTTTAACAATTGCTGCCGACTATACTGTATTGTTGAAAGATTATATTGTCAGAATCATTGTATCGTTGAATCATATTCACGCTTCCACTGTACTTGATAATAAATCCTATACTAAATTCTCAGTTGTATATCCACCGACATTCATCATTTTCACTCGAAAAAAATATTATAATTTTAAAATGTCGTTCAGTATCAGTGATATGCACTCTAAATGTGCACAATGAATGGCTAGCTGGAATATAGAGAAAACTTCACAGGATTATTCTTTGAATCGCTTGATCAACTAAATACATTTTTGAATTTGATCATCGATGAGCTACTGATGAAAAAGAACATTTCATAATGTCATTTGCATGAACGGTGATTCGATCGGCGATTGCAGATGATGAGATTATCAAATGATCACATCTTCGGCATCATGCTGCAGAAATTCTCGCTTCGATAATTCGTTGATAATCCTCTTAAATATTCCGTTGATAATCCGTGATGCTTTACCGTATAGAATGCAGCGAAATTAAGTCAACATTCGGCTGAAAAAATAAAATCATCAGCTGCTTGAAAAAAGGAGCATCAGTTTTTCTCGCATTCTACTGATATCATTTGAGTTATTTAAAACTTGTTTGTTTATTGACATTTAAATGCAAAATCAAACCACATCTCATTGATATACGGGAGAGGACTTACACTCCTGTAGCAATGTGATTGTTTGATCATAAAGTGCATTTTGTTAAGCGATCACAAAAAGTTCATTGATTCTGATGGAATACAATAAGCCGATTTTCGGCATTGCCAGATTATTTTTGATGAGCTTGAAATTGGTTTAAATTGATCAGACAGTAACCCAATACAATTGCCACTAAATTATTTTTGAATGAGTAGTTAGTGTGAAGTGTAGCTGAGATCTGTCGCAATGCGATCGAACACTCTGACCAATTTCAGCGGCTACACATTCTCATCTAGAGTCTTGTCATCTTGAACGCGCAAAATTTATGTGACTTTTCCGAAATAAGCGTAGTAATTTATATTGTCGTTATTTCTTGCAGCTTGTATCTGAAAATTGCCACAAATCGACTTTCAACAGTGGTTCTTCCAACAAAAAATTCATTTGTTGATTAACATTTCAGCACATTGACACGATCGCCAACCGGCAATATGTTCATATCAACATTCTTTCTGGTATGATAGTTAAGTTGTCGGTTTTGAACCGTGACATTGTGGTGTTCTGAAATTTGAATTATATGCTTTCCACGATCAGAGTAGATATTAAAACTGCTCAAACTGTTCATCATCCGAGAGAGCAGTTCACACACCGATAAATGCATTCGCTATTCCACATCGTTTTCGGCATCCACCTGAAAGTTGAATTGGATGTAAGAAGAAATAGAAAATCTCTTACTCTAAAGGTTACTTCCACACTGCTTTTTTTACAGGTATTGATGGTTTGCGTGGCAACTGCCCGATACGGTCATCCATGTTAGTCTTTTGTCGTATCCAATTCATTTCAAGAACGCACCCAAAAAAGACGTTTCACCCTCTCAAATCTATAAATAGTATCAATACCGACCTCGGTTTTGAGGAAATGGTCGATATTTTGCAGACACTAATCATATATATCAGAGATGATAACAAGTTGAATCAGATAAGCTAAGAGAAGATATTACAAATGGTGCTCTCGTTCGGTCACCTCGTTGATTGCGAGGAACATAAGCAATTTATTCATTTGACCGCACATGCGTAAAACGAGGACATAATGCCATCTGAAAAATTTTATTGTTGGCGATCGAGTCGCTCGGCAGTCTCAGTTTATCTTTTTCATCCAATCATTTGGTCATTCGATCCGAATGTCCTTTCAGATAGAATGAACCGTGACCGGTCAATCCCCCTAGAGACATTCAGCCTAACGAGAGTTTGCCTAAAGACACATTGCCTAACGGATGTTTTGTTTAACGGACAGTTTACCGAACGGACGGTTTGCTCAGCTTACGGATTCGTAATGGATATTTCACTTAATAGGCAAACTGTTCCTTAGACAAAATGTCCGCTGGGCATATTGTCCGTCAGGCAATGCGTGTTTTGGCGAACTGTGGTTAGGCTAATTGTCCTTAGGCAGACTGACCGCATACAAAATAATTGACCTTATTTTTCAAAGTGGGATTTGGGCATTCTTCCTTAATAAGTGCGGCTTTCTCTCAATTCGATCAGTTGAAAAAGTTGTCGGAAGGTCAGATTTTTCAAACATGCTGTCCAAAACATCACTGTAGCTGATGGGATTAACAGAGCTCGCAAAGTTTTTTCTAGTAGATATCGAAGAAAAGGTAGTCCAATATTGTAGATGACTGTCTCTCAAAGGTTTGAACGTTAGTTTTAAGGTTTATCACGAGGTTTACGATGATGTAGAACTGCTTGTCCATAAAATGCGCGTGTAAAAGCAGCTGTTATTTATGAAACAATGCATACTGGATTGTTATGGTTAACGTGGTTTCATCGTTCTCTTTCGGTTGGATAATGCGTCTAGGAAGAAGGCTGTTCATGTATAGTGAAAAAGACCTTCGCCAAGTGCACAAAATGGTAGAAAAATACATCCAAGGTTGGGAAGCTCAGCAATCCAGTTATTTTTTTGCCCTGTCCCTACATTACGCGGCACTGGAGGCTCACAATATATCGTTTTCTAAAGGAATTCTGTGAAACCTCATCGTAGTGCAATTTCTTCTCTCACGGCTCCTAATGAAACACTCTGTAATAGTCGATGAAGACGGCAGTTTCTTTGCAATAGACGATGCAGGCTGAACCAGAAATATCATAAATCGATTGCTGTCCACCAAATATGGGGTTTCAAGAGTATGGCATCGAGTGTGTGGAATCAAGAGTGTGGAATGTGGAAACCAACAACCTTTGCTAAACGAGTGAAAAAAAGCGTGCAACAAAAAAAGAACAGCAGATTGTTTCTGCAAGAAGGAGTACATTCTTAGTCTGAAAAATGGGAAGTGCATTCTAACATGCGAATGCTCAGATCTGGTCACATCAGTTTATATTATTATGAGAAATCACTGATTCAGATTCGTTGTTTCAACCTGTATTATAAATTTCAGCTGTTACTTCTGTGCACTAAATGCCAAGGAGCACGCGAGTGAAGCACTGATATTGGAATGCATAAGGAAGTGATAATTAATCACTGACAATGAATTTTCTATACCCAAATTTGCTAGGTCCTTTTCAGATAAGGGATGCCCACGGAACATGAAGTACAAGGAATGTGGAACTCGCTGTCCAGAAACCTGTGCTGACAAAGAACCGAGACCATGCGTGAAAATTTGCCAACCAGGATGTTTTTGCAAGGAGGGATACATTCTTGATCGCGATGGCGGAGAATGTATCCGTGAAGAAGATTGCCCACCAGGTTAATTTTGCTCATTTTGAAACTGTGTTCGTTTGTTCCAAATTCAATCGCATAGACTGAATATTTTTGCAGTCGAATTGGCGGAGCATTCCCATGACTATATCACCTTGGTTCTGGGGTTGCTTGGATGTTTGTTGAGAGTATACAAGGAACACCATTTTTGCCATTGGCTGGTATTAAAGAGTGCAGTACGTCAGACAACAAGATAAACTTAATTCGACAATTGGAGTCCTCTAACTTTCTCCTCTCTTCTAAGATCTTTGCGGTTCACAGAAGGAGCATGGTGATTCTGTAATTACTCACTTCAAGTTAGCGGGTTATACATCACGCAAGTTAACGGTTCATTTCAGATCAGTGCAAACGTAATGAAGAATATCGCGAATGTGGGAATCCGTGTCAAGAAATGTGTAATAACGGAGAACCGAAAATGTGCACCGCAAACTGTGTACCAGGGTGCTACTGCAAACAGGGATACGTTCGATTCACTAACCGCGGTGAATGCGTTCCTGAGGCACGCTGCAAATGAATCAATAATTGGTGATATGATTGAGTCAAAATTCTTTGAAGTTGGGTTACTAAACTTCTACTTCCAATAATCGATTCTGTTATTCCTGTCCATCAACAGTTATTCCCTCATTTATGACTTTCAAATTAACCAACCGTGATTGATTTTTTCAAACTAACAATATTGATCACCATGTAAGATCAGCAGTCCATGTCATTGAAGCAGTATGCGAATAAACGATTTGGCACAGAGCGTCCTTGTTGCGTCTTCATTGAATGCTTCAAAACAAATTGATCGAGTGCCAGTAGTTTGAAAGCTTGAAACCATGTATGAAACAGTGAGTACGAGGATGGTTTCGCAAGAAAAGTTATGTACTCGATCGGAAAGGTGGTGTGTATGTGTGTCCGTGAGATCGAATGCAAACGTATGTGGATCGTTTTCGGGTTCTTCAATGACATGGACTGCTGATCTTACATTGATCACCATGTAAGATCAGCAGTCCATGTCATTGAAGCAGTATGCGAATAAACGATTTTGCACAGAGCGTCATTGTTGCGTTTTCATTGAATGTTTCAAAACAAATTGATCGAGTGCCAGCAGTTTGAAAGCTTGAAACCATGTACGAAACAGTGAGTACGAGGATGGTTTCGCAAGAAAAGTTATGTACTCAATCGGAAAGGTGGTGTGTATGTGTGTCCGTGAGATCGAATGCAAACGTATGTGGATCGTTTTCGGGTTCTTCAATGACATGGACTGCTGATCTTACATTGATCACCATGTAAGATCAGCAGTCCATGTCATTGAAGCAGTATGCGAATAAACGATTTTGCACAGAGCGTCATTGTTGCGTTTTCATTGAATGTTTCAAAACAAATTGATCGAGTGCCAGCAGTTTGAAAGCTTGAAACCATGTACGAAACAGTGAGTACGAGGATGGTTTCGCAAGAAAAGTTATGTACTCAATCGGAAACGTGGTGTGTATGTGTGTCCGTGAGATCGAATGCAAACGTATGTGGATCGTTTTCGGGTTCTTCAATGACATGGACTGCTCATCTTACATTGATCACCATGTAAGATCAGCAGTCCATGTCATTGAAGCAGTATGCGAATAAACGATTTTGCACAGAGCGTCATTGTTGCGTTTTCATTGAATGTTTCAAAACAAATTGATCGAGTGCCAGCAGTTTGAAAGCTTGAAACCATGTACGAAACAGTGAGTACGAGGATGGTTTCGCAAGAAAAGTTATGTTACTCAATCGGAAACGTGGTGTGTATGTGTGTCTGTGAGATCGAATGCAAACGTATGTGGATCGTTTTCGGGTTCTTCAATGACATGGACTGCTGATCTTACATTGATCACCATGTAAGATCAGCAGTCCATGTCATTGAAGCAGTGTGCGAACAAACGATTTTGCACAGAGCGTCATTGTTGCGTTTTCATTGAATGTTTCAAAACAAATTGATCGAGTGCCAGTAGTTTGAAAGGTTGAAACCATGTACGAAACAGTGAGTACGAGGATGGTTTCGCAAGAAAAGTTATGTTAGTCAATCGGAAAAGTGGTGTGTATGTGTGTCCGTGAGATCGAATGCAAACGTATGTGGATCGTTTTCGGGTTCATCAATGACATGGACTGCTGATCTTACATTGATCACCATTTAAGATCAGCAGTCCATGTCATTGAAGCAGTATGCGAATAAACGATTTTGCACAGATCGTCGTTGTTGCGTTTTCATTGAATGTTTCAAAACAAATTGATCGAGTGCCAGTAGTTTGAAAGGTTGAAACCATGTATGAAACAGTGAGTACGAGGATGGTTTCGCAAGAAAAGTTATGTAATCAATCGGAAAGGTGGTGTGTATGTGTGTCCGTGAGATCGAATGCAAACGTATGTGGATCGTTTTCGGGTTCTTCAATGACATGGACTGCTCATCTTACATTGATCACCATGTAAGATCAGCAGTCCATGTCATTGAAGCAGTATGCGAATAAACGATTTTGCACAGAGCGTCATTGTTGCGTTTTCATTGAATGTTTCAAAACAAATTGATCGAGTGCCAGCAGTTTGAAAGCTTGAAACCATGTACGAAACAGTGAGTACGAGGATGGTTTCGCAAGAAAAGTTATGTACTCAATCGGAAACATGGTGTGTATGTGTGTCTGTGAGATCGAATGCAAACGTATGTGGATCGTTTTCGGGTTCATCAATGACATGGACTGCTGATCTTACATTGATCACCATTTAAGATCAGCAGTCCATGTCATTGAAGCAGTATGCGAAAAAACGATTTTGCCCAGAGCGTCATTGTCGCGTTTTCATTGCATGTTTCAAAACAAATTGATCGAGTGCCAGTAGTTTGAAAGGTTGAAACCATGTACGAAACAGTGAGTACGAGGATGGTTTCGCAAGAAAAGTTATGTACTCAATCGGAAACATGGTGTGTATGTGTGTCCGTGAGATCGAATGCAAACGTATGTGGATCGTTTTCGGGTTCATCAATGACATGGACTGCTGATCTTACATTGATCACCATGTAAGATCAGCAGTCCATGTCATTGAAGCAGTATGCGAATAAACGATTTTGCACAGAGCGTCATTGTTGCGTTTTCATTGAATGTTTCAAAACAAATTGATCGAGTGCCAGTAGTTTGAAAGGTTGAAACCATGTATGAAACAGTGAGTACGAGGATGGTTTCGCAAGAAAAGTTATGTACTCAATCGGAAAGGTGGTGTGTATGTGTGTCCGTGAGATCGAATGCAAACGTATGTGGATCGTTTTCGAGTTCTTCAATGACATGGACTGCTGATCTTACATTGATCACCATTTAAGATCAGCAGTCCATGTCATTGAAGCAGTATGCGAATAAACGATTTTGCACAGAGCGTCATTGTTGCGTTTTCATTGAATGTTTCAAAACAAATTGATCGAGTGCCAGCAGTTTGAAAGCTTGAAACCATGTACGAAACAGTGAGTACGAGGATGGTTTCGCAAGAAAAGTTATGTTAGTCAATCGGAAAAGTGGTGTGTATGTGTGTTTGTGAGATCGAATGCAAACGTATCTGGATCGTTTTCGGGTTCATCAATGATATGGACTGCTCAACTTACATTGATCACCATGTAAGATCAGCAGTCCATGTCATTGAAGCAGTATGCGAATAAACGATTTTGCACAGAGCGTCATTGTTGCGTTTTCATTGAATGTTTCAAAACAAATTGATCGAGTGCCAGCAGTTTGAAAGCTTGAAACCATGTACGAAACAGTGAGTACGAGGATGGTTTCGCAAGAAAAGTTATGTACTCAATCGGAAAGGTGGTGTGTATGTGTGTCCGTGAGATCGAATGCAAACGTATGTGGATCGTTTTCGGGTTCTTCAATGACATGGACTGCTGATCTTACATTGATCACCATGTAAGATCAGCAGTCCATGTCATTGAAGCAGTATGCGAATAAACGATTTTGCACAGAGCGTCATTGTTGCGTTTTCATTGAATGTTTCAAAACAAATTGAACGAGTGCCAGCAGTTTGAAAGCTTCAAACGTTATACGAAACAGTGAGTACGAGGATGGTTTCGCAAGAAAACTTATGTACTCAATCGGAAAAGTGGTGTGTATGTGTGTCCGTGAGATCGAATGCAAACGTATGTGGATCGTTTTCGGGTTCTTCAATGACATGGAGTGCTGATCTTACATTGATCACCATTTATGATCAGCAGTCCATGTCATTGAAGCAGTATGCGAATAAACGATTTTGCACAGAGCGTCATTGTTGCGTTTTCATTGAATGTTTCAAAACAAATTGATCGAGTGCCAGTAGTTTGAAAGGTTGAAACCATGTACGAAACAGTGAGTACGAGGATGGTTTCGCAAGAAAAGTTATGTACTATTGAGTACATAACTTTTCTTGCGAAACCATCCTCGTACTCACTGTTTCGTACATGGTTTCAAGCTTTCAAACTGCTGGCACTCGATCAATTTGTTTTGAAACATTCAATGAAAACGCAACAATGACGCTCTGTGCAAAATCGTTTATTCGCATACTGCTTCAATGACATGGACTGCTGATCTTACATGGTGATCAATGTAAGATCAGCAGTCCATGTCATTGAAGAACCCGAAAACGATCCACATACGTTTGCATTCGATCTCACGGACACACATACACACCACCTTTCCGATTGAGTACTTTTCTTGCGAAACCATCCTCGTACTCACTGTTTCGTACATGGTTTCAACCTTTCAAACAACTGGCACTCGATCAATTTGTTTTGAAGCATTCAATGAAGACGCAACAAGGACGCTCTGTGCCAAATCGTTTATTCGCATACTGCTTCAATGACATGGACTGCTGATCTTACATGGTGATCAATGTAAGATCAGCAGTCCATGTCATTGATGAACCCGAAAACGATCCACATACGTTTGCATTCGATCTCACGGACACACATACACACCATGTTTCCGATTGAGTACATAACTTTTCTTGCGAAACCATCCTCGTACTCACTGTTTCGTACATGGTTTCAACCTTTCAAACTACTGGCACTCGATCAATTTGTTTTGAAACATGCAATGAAAACGCGACAATGACGCTCTGGGCAAAATCGTTTTTTCGCATACTGCTTCAATGACATGGACTGCTGATCTTAAATGGTGATCAATGTAAGATCAGCAGTCCATGTCATTGAAGAACCCGAAAACGATCCACATACGTTTGCATTCGATCTCACAGACACACATACACACCATGTTTCCGATTGAGTACATAACTTTTCTTGCGAAACCATCCTCGTACTCACTGTTTCGTACATGGTTTCAAGCTTTCAAACTGCTGGCACTCGATCAATTTGTTTTGAAACATTCAATGAAAACGCAACAATGACGCTCTGTGCAAAATCGTTTATTCGCATACTGCTTCAATGACATGGACTGCTGATCTTACATGGTGATCAATGTAAGATCAGCAGTCCATGTCATTGAAGAACCCGAAAACGATCCACATACGTTTGCATTCGATCTCACGGACACACATACACACCACCTTTCCGATTGATTACATAACTTTTCTTGCGAAACCATCCTCGTACTCACTGTTTCATACATGGTTTCAACCTTTCAAACTACTGGCACTCGATCAATTTGTTTTGAAACATTCAATGAAAACGCAACAATGACGCTCTGTGCAAAATCGTTTTTTCGCATACTGCTTCAATGACATGGACTGCTGATCTTACATGGTGATCAATGTAAGATCAGCAGTCCATGTCATTGATGAACCCGAAAACGATCCACATACGTTTGCATTCGATCTCACAGACACACATACACACCATGTTTCCGATTGAGTACTTTTCTTGCGAAACCATCCTCGTACTCACTGTTTCGTACATGGTTTCAAGCCTTGCAAACT
>JAPYMA010000714.1:0-99943 GCA_035041965.1 Anisakis pegreffii | reverse complement strand
AGTTTAGAGGTAAATAGGTACTTCATATACTGGTTGGTCGAGCCACAGACGGCTCGAATAAGCCTGAAATTTAAATCATTTTGATCAGGAATTATGAAGCCTTTTGACTACGAATATAAATATGAATCAATTTTGAAGGAATTTCTAAATCTTATCAATTTTATTCTATTGCTAATACTCAGAGAGGTGATTTTGAAGATGAACACGAATTGAAGCAAGAAATGGAAAGAGGCAAAAGTGATGAAGACAAAGATATTTTCTTGACTTCTTCTGAAAGCGATAACCAACAACAGCGACAGCAACAACGAAACACCTCTTCAGAATCGCTTAAAATTATTCACTCATTCAATCTGGTTGATAATCTGAACGTCAACAATAGATATCGTAATAAAAACGCTGATAAATATAATAACAAAGATGATTTTGATCATAATAATAAGCTAATAATCGTGATTATGACAACAATAATGATAATAAGCAATCACTGAAAAGTGCATCGAAAATGAAGTTGAGAGAATCCGCGAATGACAAGTCAACGTTGTTTAAAGTGAATAAATCACCATATCACATGATTCGAGAGGTTTGTAATCGATTGATAATTACTCATTTAATTATCATTATTGTTAATCTTATTATTGTTATTATTGTTTATTTATTGTTCATTAACTCAGCTGTCAGTAGTGATGGCATCCGAGCGAAATTCCATGTCGGTAGGAATCCGATCGACATGAAATTTCATTATTTCGACAATCGGAATTCCCTCATCAACTAATTCTCTGAGCTGTACTCTGTAACGGTCAAAACTATGCGATCATGATGTTATTAGCATCAATATTATCATTCATATGGAACCATAATGATCAATTCGATAACAATGCCGAGTGATGATTTTGCGTTCATATACAATAGACATGTACATCAATTTCAGGCGAATATCCCAGATTCAACGCGAAACGCCCATTCATCTTCACATTCCAATGAAGACACATCGGATTTAGACTCTAATCGTGAACAGATCGGATTATCTGATTCGAGTTCTCATTCAAATGAAAAATATTTTCCAAAGAATAATGTATCATCGTAAGTCGTGGGATAATTAGAATTTCTTTTGTGCAGACGTTATTTGCCGAAACGTCGCTTGTCAAAAAAAATTGTTATTAAAATGTAAAAAAGTGGAACATGCACACAGACTGATTGATGAACTGACTACGGAATACCGAACAAAACAATATAAACGGAGATTAGAAACCTATTAGCAGCACTGTTGATGTCAAGAGATGATTCTTGATTTTGTCAAATAGATGCTGATTTTAGCAATATAAATTAACAATGAAACATACATTTGATTGCCGAATATTTCTGATTTGTTTTTTCTTTCGAACAGAAATACAAATGGTATTTACTTGCAACCATCACTAAAATAAATGCTCAAACATAACACTGTCATTACATTCATCTTCTCAGCAATAACGAATTACATCAAAATCAAATACTAAGATAAAGAAATAAAATTACACGACCACATACCCTGTGTTTACACGATAAATTACTATTAAATTATACAGTTATTTCAAACAATTAAAACATTTTCAAGAATACAAAAGCAAAACAGTTCGTGTTAGATGATGACCAAATAAATGAGTATTTGGTGAGGACATGGGTCCTTTTGAAGGATAGCTTCGAAAAATGAACTCAGGAGAGAACACCTATTGAACTGAATTGTCGGAGTAGAAGAGAAATACTACCTTCTTTCACTTGCCCCAGAATAATCAAGAAAACTCAACTTCGATTTATGAATAAATCAACGGAAGGAAGTGGTAACTGAATGAACTAGAACAACACATATATTATGCTCAAAACAACTGTAAATACGGACAGTCGAAGAAAAAGTGATAAAATACAATGTGCACGAACAGATATATACAACCTGCTCCATCATCAGGAAAAACTCAAGTAATATCGCCTCCTCTGAGAAGATAGTTTTAAGGAAGCCAAAAGACGTCCTCTTCAAAAAAAGGCCTCAAAACAAATGAAACAGATTACCATCGAAGGTGAACTTGCTCACTCAGTATAAAATCTGTTCCTCTTACAATTAGCCCTTTCAAGAGTTAATCCTGATTATGATGCAGGATAAAACAACACAAAAGGTTACAGAGATAGTTGAGAGTGAGAGATCTGGATCAGTCCAGCTGAACGCTAAACTTTTTCAGGCAACATCGGTGCATTGTATCCTTGACAATGCCTAAGGGCCTTGTTGTAAAGATATGGAGTAGCGCATTCACTTCGTGCGTAAATGATATCGGCCGGTTGATACTTATGACGGCTCATTGTTTGATCTTTCAAACAGCACAACGCACGTTTCCAACTCTGAAACACATTCCCTTACCTATTTTCAACTCTTCATTCATAAACTATCACTCGCCAAAATCTACATTTCTCCTAAATCCAAATCGCTTTCCACTTACATCAGCAGTTCTCAATGTTTTGTAACGCCCCGTACCAGTAAAAAATTTTACAATGTTCTTTCACCTTTACATCCCTCACAGTATTTTAGTTTAGCCAAGAATAAAGGTAAAGATGACCGGAATGATAAATATTGAAACGTTTTCTCGCACCACTTTGAAAACTACCTCAAATCCCTGATCGAGAACTACTAATTTAGATCATTACAGCAACAACAATACTGCAAATTTCAGTAGATACTGGAAGAACTGATCGATGAATGCAGCTGGATAATGCACTATAGTTCATTTCCAAGAGTGAACGCAAGAATCGTACCTGGATTGTTTTTCCAGAAATTATCCAAACGCCCGAGGTCCATCCAACGACTAGCATCGATGCAGTTTTGATCAGTGTCAAAAGTGTTGACGTATCAGCTAAATGACACAAAACAGTTTGGGAATTTCAATCTTGCACGAAAAACTTCCTCATATTCTATACTCTTCTATTCACCGTTCCAATCAACACTCATTAGACACTTAGCATAACCAATCAACCGTTTTAAACTGTTGCTTATAATAAGGAACTCTCATCTTCAGTGATGAAAGCGCCGGTTCACTGTTTACCCATTGACAATGGCGTAAGGCATTGAGCAACTGGCAAAACACTTTGAAACTGAACAACGGAGAATAGTGAAAAGAAGAGTGAATCGTGTGAAAATTCTTAAGAACCGTTAGATAAAAAATACAATTCAATAATGCAAGTAAGTCTAACGTTGTTGTTGAATTGGTGTTGCACACGTGCACAGCTGTGCCTGCTCCCATAGCGGACGATAGTGCTGCTCGTAGACGAGAACGATCAACACGAATACGGCCGGTACTATGTAAAGAACCGAGAAGATGCCAATTTTTGACATCAACTGAGTCATTTTTGCGGTATTGTCAGCACCCGGATGATGTTTTTGCATCAGCGAACGAATTCGCCATAGATTAAAGAAACCAACACCCAGAAAGCAAACGCCTGCCACAAAGTAGACGACCAGCGGAGCTGAAATACCGTACGCTTCATTGAAATGTTGATGAATCGAATGGTAAAATGTAGCAATCGGCTAAAATAGCACACTGTCTTCGCTCTTTCCACTGTCACTCAAATGTATTTCATGCATTCAGTAGGCCAGAATCACAGCAGTCATCAACGTCTAAATTTAACAGTGAAGCAAGAGCTGCTTGAAGTCTGAGTTTGAGATGGTAGCATTGTTGCAAAACATCTACGGTCTGATCCGATCCAAGTTTGGAGAGGAGAACAGAAAACATGCTAAACAAGTAATGGAACGAGATGATGAACGAACCAAAGACAAAAGTCCTCAAATATGCCACGTTCGTATTACCCACATAACATATACCACTCATCGGATCACCGTCCACCGCACCGAATAAAATAACCGCCCCAGTTTGTACAGCCGGTAAACTCCACGCGATGAAATGAAAATAGTGTGCGTAACTTGCGATCGCTTCATTCGACCACTTACTTGCAGCAGCCAACACCCACGTTAGCGACAAGATCACCCACCATACAGATCCAGCCATACCGAAGAAATACACCAATATGAAAACCTGGAAAGCAAACGTGAATCGCCTGGTCTTCAACACTTACTAATAGATGATTGATTCCATTTTTGCTTTCAAACGTTTTACGCCAGTGGTAACTCTTTGTAATCGGCGGTAAGATAGATCACTTGAAGACGAATAATTCAACTTGATTTCAATGAATTTCCTTCGAACTATTCCATTGCCTTACATCAGAATGTGGCCACTATATATAACAGTTACTCGAGTGATTTGTTTGTCTGTTGATTTGAATAATACTGAAGAGACAATAAGAATAGCAATGATAAGATACCGTTTGACAAACGTTAATGCTTTGGTCACTCGACCGAATCGTCCATGAATCACATGCTACATATTCGTGTCCATAGAAGACTCGAATAATGAACCCAATTGAAACCATCATCTGACAAAATGCCAGCAAGAATATCGGGCGTTCCGGATATTGAAATCGCTCGGTTTCGATCAGAAACGTTAGCACCGTAAACGCTGAGAGAAAGAAACATGTACCGGACCTGAAAATGGGTTTATTTGAAAGCATACGACGAATTACCGAGATGTGTATTTAACTCCGTCAAGCCCGAACATACTGCATGAAAATACACGAGTTTTATCTGAAATACTACTCTACTACTGAAGACTTGTTCGAGAATGATAACGGTTGACAGATATAACACATTCTATTGACTCTTTCTAACAATAAGCTTTTAGGTTGATTCACACAGACAATAACTGCTATTACTGAAGATGAATGAATGATGAGAAATTAATTTAAACAGTACCATACGGCAATCCAGGCGGTCAGAAATTTTTGATCCTGCGTATCATGTGTGGAGCTGTGACAAGGATACGCACATCCGGAAACATTGGCGACCATTTGACTCGGATCTGATACGGTATGAAATGGACGTACACATCGACATTTACAGTACTCATCAACACTGCCGATGCGAATTACCGTATCGATTGGGTAACCTTCCTCTTGTGAGATCGACGGAATCTAGAGATGAGAATTTTGAAGATTAGGTTGCCAATCAAGAGAAAAAGACTGAAGCTGAAGACTTTTTTAGCATACATGGATGATCGCATGGATGATGCGTGATTATTGACGCCAAAAGAAATGGAACAGAGCGTTCTGAATGCAATTACTGATTGTTTTGCAGACAGTGAATGATGTTAGACTAACGTTTTCGAAGACAGCCGGGTCGGGTGTGTCAGGAGGTGCAGCGCAGATGTTACCAGTGGTTTGTTGTTCACTCATGCGAGGCAACTGCTCACAGCTCAACGTTTCAGGCCATTTGAAACCGTATTTTTGCATCAACGGACTACAACGCTTCTTCGCTTCCAAGCAAACCGGAAATTAAATTTTCGTAAACATCCGAACGGAATTTTAAATTCAGTAAAGACGAATCAATATCGGATTGTACAGAATATAAAAACTGATATATGGGTAGTTATAGATGACAAATGAAACTGTGATTTTATGTCGGGAATTCCACGTCAAATGGCTTCACATGTTCTCAAAAACCTACGCCAGCAACGAAGATCTAGCATGGTCTGAATGAGTGCATTCAACACAGTTTAGATCTATCCATTCAAAATTCAGTTACAGTTTTTTGACGAATGCTGTGAAGAAAGGCGACAAGAAAAACGAGTATCCAAGATCATATCGCAATAAACAGATTTTAACTAACTTCCATACAAGGCATCACCATTTTGTCGTAATTATCTTGACATATTGGCGTGTACATGGCACACAGGAAGAACTTCAGATGATTGTAACATCCAACCTAGAAATTGATCACTTTTACAGTAGAGCAAGAGAAGAGAGGAGAACAGATAGGGCATCAAAAATTCGAAGAATGTTTTCTGTCCTTTCAAAAGGATGAAATTCAAGATGCGAAAGGTTCGCAAATCAAACAGATGAGATGCGCCTTTGATATGGTTGAAACTCGATACAGTCCGAAAAAATGTCCATTGTACCTATACCAACTGTTCCGTAAACCGT
Source organism: Anisakis pegreffii (assembly GCA_035041965.1). Classification (NCBI taxonomy): domain Eukaryota; kingdom Metazoa; phylum Nematoda; class Chromadorea; order Rhabditida; family Anisakidae; genus Anisakis; species Anisakis pegreffii. The sequence continues at coordinate 93,892 of JAPYMA010000714.1, read as the reverse complement.
ATTTTCAGACAGAATCGTGCAGATTCAAGTGATCAGAAAAGACAATGCAAAATCATTCCGGCACTAGAGGGTAATCGTTTGATATGATAATTTCTGTAACGTTTCGATTGCACAAATGGGAAAATTCTTGTGACAAAATTCCTCTTTTGTTTCATAGATGTTATTGAAATATTCATCTACTCCTAAAATCTTCACAGATTCATTCACTCTCACGGTAGGAGAGAAGTTAGCGAGCTGAAGGATTACAACGAAAGCGATTTTCAGTGGTTTCGACAGAAACCGTCCGATAACACACAGTCTAAACATTTGACAATTAAACAATTTTATCTATACAGTATTCCGACTATTCGTAGAGTACCATGCAAGGTATGCAGCACCATACGGATAGGGTATATCCTGATACCGTATCGAGCTATTCAATGATGACTGCCGCACTCTTGAATCTATTCAAGACAAGGCGATAGTTCAGAGTTGGCATTTGGATTCATACTCAGTTAATTGCGATATATATATATATATATATATATATATATATATATATATATATATATATATATATATATATATCAAATTCAAACTTGACAGTTTCGAGTTATGTACCTCAACAAGCGGGTAGAACTGATGAACTTCAAGTCCAGCCTCTTCCTGTTTTTCATGTCCATAACTGTTCGGGAATCTTGTCATATTGTAACCAATTCCTGAATTCATCCAATAATTCATCAGTTTTTTTTTCGAAATGAAACTAGTCCATTTCTTCCGAAGAACACTGAATTTTCAGTTGTGAAGAACGGTATTTTGTCAATATGATTAATAGTCGTTAATGCGTTGATTAAAAGAAACTTGGAAATGACCGAATATGTTCAGTGAAGCAATGAAAAATGGACCGAATCGGGCAAAAGCAAACCTTTGCAAAGTGGAATCGTAATCGGTTGACATTTTTGTGCAGGCACTGACTCACAAATGATCAAAATCAGCAGTGAAACAATACCAAAATTCATCGTTGAAACCATTGAAAATGCACTCGAAATCCAGTCAATTTACTGCGCTCAACAGCAACCAATAATATTTCGTCTCTGCGGGAGTTAACAGTTCGGTGGCCAGATATCTACTGCTCAGAATACTTCCAATACAATAAACTGACTGGATCTGGCGACTGGATGAGGCAAGAGTGTGTTCGCTGTTCAGCTCTAACGAAGGAGGGTTCAGATTTCGTTGGGTGTGATTTTCGCTTGGTTGCTGTACTATTTGTTGAGTGTATCTGCTGTTTAGTGTTGCTTCAGCTAGACAAGAAACATTGGATCAGATTTTCTTCATCCGCATACGATAAAGCAACGAAGCAACCGCTAATACAATGAAGCAGATTTCCGTCGAACAGATTCAACAGCTCTCAGTAAATCCGGCTTAAGCTTGATCCTTAAACCCTGTGCTATTGTTATCTGCTCTATTGTCCGATTATCAAGGCGGCAGACAGGCACTTCACAGTCTCGAAGGTTCACTTTCAACTGAACGAGTTGAATATGAGGGAGTATGATATGATTTGATCGACTGTCGGTGGAATGAATATGATTACAGTCGTTGTTGTTGTATTGGTATTGTTACGATAATTGTTTTGAAGACTTCGAATGTCTTCGTGACCTCCAACGAATATACTTTATCACACTGAAATTCGAACAAACTTCTTAAGATTTGAAATTGTCTTACATATGCGAAGAGAGAATAACGAATTTTATGCGTAAAAATGTACGAGCGAGTACACAAGCATCGACAAATCTTATATCGGTCACCGTATCGGATTACGTACTTCGCCTTTACTGATTATGCGATCTCATTCACATTTTTCCTCCTTTCACTTGTTCCATTCTTTTTTGCTCACTTTCATTTATCCATTCGCTGAGTTCAATCATTAGGTTAAATTAAATGATCGAACAGATCAAATATGCTTATGTCAATGACTTCATTCTCACATGCGTTCACGAACTTCTATGCATTATAGAGCATTAATGCTTTCTATGAATCTAGCGATGAGTGAATAAGGATGTGAGTGATGATAATAAAGATAATTATTATAAGAAACAATACCATACAAACGACTGATTCATAAAATACCACATTATATGAAAATAATAATTATCGTATTCGTATATCAACAACAATAACTTCAACTATTGAATATCTCGAATCAAAAATCCATTACTACCACCACTGAGCATTAGCATTACAATCATTGCGAATAAACACTAGTGATTAACAGAATGAGAATGCAATATATAAATACATAAATCTATCAACAGCCAACCGTAATGTTTACAGAACACCAGCTAGCAGTTACTCAGCACAAAAACATCAGCTTACAATGAACAACTCATCATAACGCATGCCATTTTTCGTGCATTTTTTGTTTGGGAAGCTGAAACGTTCATTCATTTATGAAAACGGAAAGAATGTTTATAAGGAACGAAAAAAAACATCAGTGAAGCTTTATAAGTGCTCGTTACCATCGTCAAATAAATCATCGAATCATAAACATAGAACAAAAATGTTTCTCGAACGGATTTGTTAACACGAAATCGAAAAACAAAGATGAGAGGAAGCAAAAATATGAAATGTGCTGCAAGAAAATGACAACAATACGATGAAGAGGATCGCCGGTTGGTTTAGTGATTTGCTGCTGAAGATATGATGACGACGATTGTTCGGTATTAGTAGAAGTAAATGTAAACATATCAAATAACCACTTTTTACTCTCGTCTCGCCTTGTCAGAGAGTAAGCTTTCTGAGCTTATTGTAAACTTTAGCATTATATAGCAAGAAGGCGCTATCATAACGTTATGTTCGGATGTGTCATCAGCAAACATTTCATAATATACTACAGAATGTTGAACTGAAATTACACTGTTCATCCACTCAACTCAATCTCATCAAAAATTCTCAACATTCGCTTATTTCTCACTGAAATCTCGAACAAATTTTCAGCACTCAAACACAAAACTTCCCACACTCATTCATCGAAATTCCTTTGATTTCATATGTGAAAATATGAAAATTGAGAAGAACGATGCGGGAAAAATTATTATTATGATTTGTTGATTGTTATTGAGAGCACAATATGACTGAAAACTATTACATGTGAGATATTTGAGTCAACAAAACTTTGACTGACTGATGCATAAACTTGTCATGTTGAATGGTGACCAGTTGCTACTGTTTATCCTCGAGTATTACTCAAAGTAACCATAAGTATGAAAAATATCGTCAATTTATTACGTTCACTATTATTGGCATAACTACTATTATTATTGATAATAACATCATCGTTATTGTTATCAGCACTGATAAAGAATGCACTGGATGGAATCATATGAAATTGATGTAACTGAGAACCAACTGTAAGGTTTAGACTGCAAAAAATTTGCTAGGAATAAGCAAAGCAACAACTTAACTAATCGTAAGTGTAAGGAAATTGAAGCGAGATGTGAATGTGAGACGATTATAAATTCAGTATATTGAAGAATGTCTAATATGTTTAGTGGGCATTTAGTTATGAAATGAGTTTGTTGGGATGATTACGACGATTTCTCGTATAACATTTATTCGACGAAATCAAATTACTCGGATTATGTCAATCACAGCACACATTAGTCACACGAGTGTTTATCTCTGAGCTTGATTATACGACTTTCATTCAATTATTCTCATAGACCAACTCAAATTCATACTAAGAATTAAGCATTAAGCATTTCTGAATGTATTTTCGCAGATTGCACTCGAACATTCACTCAGATTCAATAAATTCTCTCTTGAATACGTTTATTCATATCAAGATTCTTGTACTGGCACTCAAATAAAAGCGAAATGAATAAATGTTTATGGGAATGAATGCGCTTCGAGTATAATAAACAAATGGGAATTCGCTCAAATAATCCGATGAGATAAATTGAAAGAAATCAAATCCAATAATGCGGAAAGACATTAATTAAAGTTTTAACGCATGGCGTTAAATTTTCTTATCGTATTCATTATTTGTTATGCAACCGATTGGATATCACTATTTATACTTGACTAGTCCACGGTAAATTGAGTTCACCTAAGAGCATCACCTCATATAAAGTGGATATAAAGAGATCTCTCATAAATGCGCACTTATCATCTCTTCCAAGAAGCGAAGGGTAGATTTATGAAACCTTAGAGCATTCACAAAATCAGATAGCATCTGAAGAAGTCAGGAAAGTTCTTACACAACTGACTACAAATGGAAAGTTGAGTGAACGAATGAGTAGAGCTGAGCGAATATATCTCTGGGTATTGGTTCCGGAAGGCAAAAGGCGTTAAATGCAGAGTAATTATGGTAATTATTATCTACGGCTGAATGGGAAAGGAACTCAAACAGCCGGAGGTGTTTGACGGTACTTATGTATGTATTCCCTCTCAATAAGCATAATTCTAAAATCGATTTCGTACTTTTGCTGCGCGTCTCAAATAATAATTGTCTGAAAAGTACGCAAACACGGTAATATTTTCAACCAATTCACACCCTTTCGAACGTTCCAATAATAATAATAATAATTTCGATGAAGAGTATTTCGCATGCAGCGATTAGTCGTTAAACAAATAAGTGTGAAATTTTATGCAGACTAACAAATAGTATAAACATGAATCATTGGGAACCAATGAAAACAGTTAGCTGATGTCAAATATTGCTATTGAAAATCAATCAAATGTACGTTCTCATAATGAAAAAGTATTTCACAAATTCATCATCAGAATCGCTGAAATGTTTGCCATAATTGCGTTATTCGCGCACGATGTATGCCCAATATGAGAAGTCATCACTTGAAATCGCATAAAAAACAATGAAAAGTGAACAAAAACTGTTCGTTTCTCGATAAATATTGCATGCATGTTGAAGTAATGGTGAGAAAGAATTGCAGGTAAGCCGAAACGAAAATATGATATGAAAGAAATGAATCGAAACGCACCAATTTGTGTATTTTGCGGTTTAGTCGAGAAACGTTACGTTAAATAAACATACTGTAAATGCAGTCAAAAATAATTTGCGTGCTGCTGGCTTAGGGATGGACGTAACCTAGCAAAGAACATATATAATCACGCTACAAAACAGAACTGATTGGCGAATGGAACAAAAGAAATACCTTAGAAGAGGAAGGGTCATGGCGTGCACGTTGCTGTGCGGATAGGAGAGGCACTCAAGGATGAAGATACAGAAGAAGGTGGATCTTGAGATACAACCAAGCACGCGACAATAGCAATACAATCCAAAATCTTATAGTAAGGCCATCATCACCAACAACATTAAAAACAAATAATAACGACATACCTAATTACACGAATTACCACTCGACCGTACTCAAGACTTGTGTCTTCGACAAATATGACCGAGAGTGTGTTGTTGTTATTGGGTAAGAAGGCTGAAATCAACGAGGGCTGCGGAGATGACTACAGGGTTAGCCTCCTCTTTAAAGAGACCACGATGTGATGAATATGAGTGACGAGATCACAGAATGATAAAGAGAATATGATGAGATAGGAGGAGGATAAAGAAAAGCAAAGATTTGGGAGGATGGATTTGAGGGTTTTAGCAATGAATTGTTTGCTGGAGGGCAGTCCGGACCCTATTCAGCCAAAATAAACAAACTACCTATAGTAGGTGGTTGTTTGAGAACATATGAATGATCTGTTCAAGAGTGTCTTCTTACGAAGAAACATTGACGATGAATGACTAATGAAGCATCCGACTGCAGTATTGTCAACTCTCTGAACAGGATCTATCGTGATGGATTTGTTTGAACCTTGAGGCTAAATTTTGATTGAAATTGAGCAATCTGATAGCGATAACGAGCAACAAAACAACGATACTTTGGATAAGTTGTCGCATAAAAGAGATAACTTTGATGTGTTCTACGACAGATATCAAATGAAAGTTAAGTGCAGATTGCCCAAACGTAACTTTTAATAACATCTTTTTGATTGTGATCTGGGTTGGGAAAAGGAGAAATTGATAACAATATAGCAACGTAATGATAATAATAATAACAGCAATAGTAATAATAACAATTATCATGTTAGCATTAAACCGTCTAAAAATAAATAGTAAAGCTATCGTCATTATTTTGAATATATGAATATAAACTGGCTCTGTTCGATCAAATAAATGAGAACATGCAGTTATTTGTTGATTCAATCCTTCATTCTTGCACATATTTTTTCAACAATAAATCTTCTGAATTGTTTGTATAAATGATTTCAGCTTTCTAATGCACAATGTGAGCAAATAAGATAAGGCACCACAAAACGCATAATCGCACCACTTCGCTGAATTTTTCAATATAATTCCGATTTTTGATTCAGTACTCTCGGTTGGGATTCAGAAATTGTCAAGAGATGATTCAAACAACTTCAAAGTTTAAATAAACAACGATGTGAAGGTGTTATCAAAATTGCATTTCCTTTCCGAAGATTGTAAACATAACAATGATATGCTCGGATTCAACCTGAATGCGAACGAGCAGATTGAACGAACCCTACATTTTTCAATGCTGTCTAAATATGAATTCTCAAATGACTGGGCTGGTTTTGGAATTGAGATGAATCTACGAAAACACAGATCTTACACTGGACAATAAAAGTAATAAAAGTTCCACATTTCTTTTCTTCTTAACGATATCGAAAATATTAAATGATTGGAATGGAATTAGAATAAATTCAAATAATGACAGAAATTCTGGTGAGAAGAATGTTCAATTTGACGTTATTTAGGTGTGTCATATAATAGTTGATAAGGAGACGCAGGACAGTGATATGACAAAATATGATAAGGGGACGAGAGGAATTATCAGCAGTGTTCAACATCGCTGTTTGATGATGAATGATAACGCACATTCTCACCATAAATTACCTTTTATTACCCAATTGAACAAACTTTCACACATTTTACGATGCACTCCATTATACTACCTAAATGTACGATTAGACATCGTTTCGATTGATAATTATCTTATCTTCCCATATGTCATACGTTGTTTGTCTATCTTCTGAGGAATTTCATTATTTTCGGCAGTTTTCTTCTCGTTTCAGTGCGTTTTTCCCTCCTAAAAACGGTTGTAATTCACTAATTGTAAGGGCACATGAACTTCGCACATTCACTGAACAAGTTTCAACAACCGAATCTCATGATCAGCGTTATCTGCATGATACTTTTGCAACATTTATGCATCATGTACAAGAATTGTAACATTCTCGTACAGTTTTTTTATTGCGTAAACATAACGCATAAATGTTGCAAATATTGTGAAGAAACTATGAAACACTTACGGCTGTCTCTGAATTAGTGGTTGCTGACATCGAGAGCAATTGGACACTTGAAATGATAAATATCACATGAACGAATCATAATCTTATTGATGTCATTCACAGCATCACTCAACTGCTCATAAACTTCACTTGTCATCAATCTCACTGTCATAAGCCATATTTTATTCATGCAAATTGTCGAATGATCGATTGAAATCAGCGAATTAGCGACTCAACCTTACTGAATCACTCAACGAAATACACTGCTACCTTCTTGTTGACAAACAGACAAACAAGCAAAATTTCACGGTCATAAACAAAGAAAATATTGTAAAGGCGAAAAATACAAAGAAAACTGGAATTGGAAACAGGTAAGGTTGATTTTAAAGAAGCAACATTGTTAAATGAACACACAGGAAGAAAAGTGAAATGACAATTTACAAATACATTTATAATCATCTTTGTTTCATTTCAAGAACAAACAAATCATAAAATCACGATAATGTTACCTGAAAACTTCATTGATCGTGTGTCAGCAGTCACTTAAGAAGGCTGTAAAAAATGCCTTCATAATAGGCATTTAAATGAATTGAGTGTTTCTACACAATACGTAATAAATCACCGAACACACTCATCGTCATTAATTTTTATTCATGGTGGTTGCTGATGACATTCAATAGATCAACTTCAATAGCCCAACACCGAAAGATCATTAGTCATTAAACATCCTCGCAGACATTATGACGAAAGTGATTAATTTATTGTCGTTGCCACCTTCATTCTTCGGCTTGCTCTCGTTCGCTCTCTCATTCATTCCTCATCCACTAATAGAGATTAATCACAATTAGAGCAGAGAAATTAATTGATTCCACTCTGATCATATGACGATGTTTCTTTGAATAAAAACACCACTGAACATAAACAAAGAAACCACGAGTATCACTGACAAACGGAAGATGTTAGCAATTACATGCTGTAATTGTTTCAAAACAATTGCTTTGGATGTTGCTGCTACTACTTAAAGATTGAGCGATTACTTACAATTAGTATTCGTTAGATTACAACTCGCTAAATGGATCAACTCTCAAATCAGACATTCTTCTTAAGATTATCGATTGATCAATATTGCTAACTGAACTCAATTGAGCTGACTGGATGGATGGTATCAGAAACTTCTGTTACTGAATAAAATCGATAAATTTTCAACGGTTAATGAGGAATAACTGAACACTGCAATAAGTTATAACTATTCACAATTGGCAATTGAAGCACTCTTCCAATGCTTTCTTTCATAATATTTTTCGAAGTTAACAAATTCATTTGATTATGCGTTATTTTTTCAATTACGCAATGATCTAAGTGATCTTTGAAGCGAAGAATTGTTAAAGATCTGACTCTCGAGATTTCTAAATTTTTTCGAGAATGCCGCAACTGAATAAAATATTTCCGACACTCGCAAAATACGCTTGAATGTAAAAGGCCAAGCATGCTAAGAGGGGACACGCATTTTTTAAAAATACTTTTCTACATCGCAGTCACAGGATTACACGATTTTGTATATAGATAATTTTCTTTCCGGTCTCCAAAGTGAAGCTTGCTCAACTTGACAATTGCAAGTAACATTCACCAAATGTAAACACAACGAATGCTTTATGTTCATCTGAAACATTGTTTTTCACACATTCTCAATGGTAAATGAGCGTAGAGTTCCTTCTAAAACTAAAGGCAGTAATCGCAGTAATCATAATACTAATAATAATAATCGTGGTAATGAAACACATTCGTTTGTATTCACACTCTGAATGATGAATATCAAACGAAATGAGACAATAAACGTATGAATTATGCAACGTGCAGCAGCAGCAGCAGCAGTCAACTCATAAATATAAAATTGATGAATGAACGAAGGAGTTGTCAAGCATGAACACAACGACATCATGAAGAATCATGCAAAGAGATAAGGTGAAAGAAAGGTGTTGAAGAAGTGTGAACTGAATGAAGAGTAAGTAAATAGAATGGAGAAGCGAAGTGCTGCGGTTTAAACGGACTAGTTGATATTATTGTCACATCAGATTTATCGTCAAACAGCATCATGCAGTCTGCTGTTGTTATCGCTGCTGTTGTTGTGCTGTGTTCATGTCAAACAATCCCCATTATGAATCTCTAAACAACTGCATAAATAAATACAAACTCACTCTAGACTTGTTGATATACTTAGTATTCTCAATCCTCTAGCATTTCCAATCTTTCGACCATATCAAAACGACAGAGTACAGACTGATAAAATGATTAAAGAAGGTGTCAAATTCGATTTGTTATCAATACATTATCCAGCAACAGCATTTGTATCATTCAGTTAAGAGCAATAAATCATCATTAATGTTTCATTAATTCAGTCGTTGTGTTCGTTCATGATTAATTGCCCATTTCTTAGAAGAATGTTCCTTGAACGTTCATCATTTCTTTGCTATGATAGCATGCCTTCCTTGATAAACGCTCTTCGGAAATGACGTCTTCGTCTTTCAGAAAAAGACATTTTCAAGACGTTCAGAGCTGCGCAGAAAATGAAACGAAGTGATTGATTCGCCCAGAAATTAATCACCACATGGTCGATGATGGTTTGCGCAAAATTGATGATCCGATTTATTTCATTTAGACGCGATTTTTGAAAAACTTTTCAAGCTCTTAAAATGAATAAATTAAGTGATTGTTTAACTGATAAATAGCATTATATGCACGTAATTTGCCTACAAATAAAACGACTTTTGTGGGAATTTTATGTGAAAGGAGTGATATTGCTTTGTAGGACAGTGGAAGCCTTTGGAATATATTTTGGAATATGAAACCTCTAAATGAATTTGCAAACAAATGGAAGAAACTTAAAGGTTGCAAAGTTCGGCGGAAAGTATTTGATCGAGCCAAACAGAGTAGACGGCGCCGACCAGTTACAAAAAAAAGATTTTTGGAAGGGTTAATCAGCCATTCAAAGCCGTATTATAGCGGATTAGTGGTGTGGCGTTATGATAACAAGTGCAAACTAAAACATTGGCTGTCACCTCCGCTCAATCGAACATTCAGTTGGATTTTTCGATGGATTTGAGTCACATTCGAAATGCTCACACATAAATTGTCTTTTGAAATATGTATTCAAAAAATTCAAATTTCATAGAATTTATTGACTAAATAACACAGAAATATCACCATCCAATTCTGAGAATTCATCTAAATCTCTGTCATTTTGAGTGCAGAATACTCTGTCGATATTGCGAATTGCGGCTACAATTCTGGATACCGTACTAGCTCAATTTTATTAATTGATAAATCTGAAAAAATCCACCATCGTCTCATTCTTCAATCGACTATCGTATCTCGCCAATAAACAGACTACTACCGTAATATTAATTGCGTCATATTTCCGTGTAATTGTTGTTCGAGCACAATCGCAGATGTTTCCGTGTCATCCCAAGTGATTCGTAGGTAATCGAAACAAAAAATTGTATTCTCTTCAAACAGCGAACAATAATTTCGACTAATTTCTTCAGCGTCGCAATTGAAACGATTACACAATATGTTCATTAATAATTATACAGCGAAATGAATTAAATATTAACCCAAAAATACACTTCAAAATGCAATATGCATGAATAACGAATCGAATATAATACAATCCTGTCCTAATTGACCACTTAAACTGAACAAAACCACTACGGTAACTTCCTTCCGAAATCGCTCTCGGTCGCACTTCAATGAAAGAATGCTTCAGCGATTTCAAATGCTCCTAATAGAGGTTGAAGTAATAATAATAGCACAAATACTAATAACAATGGTGGCCATAGTGATAATAATTTACCTCTATTCAGCAGACTAAAATTAGTTTTGGCCACAATCGGATTTGGTGATCTTTGATAATAGTAGCATTTGGAGAGAGCGAGGAGTAACATCACAAATTCAACGAGCCCTAGATGAGGGAGAATGGTGCAATATTCAGGATGTTTTGATCTGTACAAATGGATGCTGATAGTGAGTAAACTCGCTGCCAATTTGTACACAAAATTCGAAAGTAGAAGTCTCCAGCATGTTCGAGGACGAGGTACTTTCGCTACTCAAACCAACCTAATCGCGAGAGGGTGGAACCGATTGTTTTCGAGGGCAAAATATAATAGTACTCACTCGCTTGAACAGCTCTACTGGAATCGAATGAGTAATGGACAGTGCAAAATTAAGGTCACCGGTAAACTCATTTAATCCATTATGAACCAATGTCATAGTAACGAACAAATTATTCATTCATTACTAATTGACAAAAATTTCGAAATAATGTTGTTATTTAAAGATCATAACTGAATTAGAATTAAATATGTGTATAAATATGAACCACTCTACGAAAGTCACTAATGTTTCATGGCAATGTTGTGTGTGCGCGAATAACGATAATGAATGTGAGATGACATGTGAAGAGTAATTTGTATTGTATTCCAGCATTTGGGCATGATAATGTGTTGGGTCAGGTCGCTCAGGTTTGCTTGAAGGGCAGTTGATGAATGAAGATGAGTGAACATGAATAAATGATTGTGTTTGGATTGTGTTCGGTGGTCGAGAATGAACAAAACAAATTACCACAACAATTCATATGAACTGCAAAAACTGTATTCTAACAATAGAACCGAATGAGCCAACAGAATGGGGACTGAGAGCATTTACGAGGAGCAGAACAGGGATCTATTGTAAAACTGAGGGGAGTAACGGGGACTTCTAAGAGAGAAGTGACCGAACGGAAACAAGCAACTGAATAGGGATCTCGAATAAAATCAAGAAACGGACTAACAGTTCCTAACATAATCATGCAATATAATAGTGAATTGGAAGATATTGGAACATTTATCTCTAATCCCTTATTGTGTTATGTATATCCGCTTTTAGCAGCATGTACTAATTGCGAGAATGCCTGATTAAAGTGTGCAGGAACAAATTAAATACGAGCAAATATGAATATGTAAATGATGGGAATCCTGTACATTTGTTATGCAAAACGAATGAATGAAACATGAACAATGCTTGTCAGCCGTCATCATCATTAAGCAGTGAGCAATCTAAATTGAATTATGTCATTAATGATGTTTCGGGTGATGTTCTGTGGATGCGATCTGATATAAGTGCTTTGCATTGTGCATTTACTTCATTAGTTGGCCGCTCGGCAAAGGGTGGACACTTGTCCCTTAGCCATCACTGCCTCTTGTCCCCTCAGTCCTTTTAGGCCGTCACTTGCTCTTCTCCGAGTGTTAACGTTGTTCTGCAGTTCAATGGCCTAGGACAACGTCATGACCCCAATCGCAATATAAGTGAATGGCGGCGATATTGTGCTACGTCTGTTCATTTCGTATCTCCTTCGTCTTACATCACATCAAATCTGCTCACAACATTTACGAACTAACAACGTTCATCCAATAATAGCTTAAAAGCGACTGTCCAATAATGACTCATCACAGAGCAGTATTAATCCTAACACATCATAAATCAATCATAAAACTTTGTAATAACATTTCGTGATTGGGTTCAATTCCAGAACACACAATTCTCACGGAACTTTCGATGAATCCGATGGGAAGAATGAATTAGTTGCTAGGTGATGAAAACCTTCAACGCAAAGGTATTTCTCGACAATTATTTACGATTAATTGATTATTTTAAGCATTGTGGCTTCAATGTTGTTGATTCAGGAGATCGCACGAATGTGTAAAGGTGAAGAACAACTCACCGAATTCTGATAATACTCAGTGATCGATCAACAGAAATAACGAATAAACTGATTGTGAGTCATAAATCATCTTTTACACATAAGAACTATCGTGTTGCAGTGTTACGAGAGATCACTCGGATAATCAATCGATATCTTAGCGATAATGCTATCAGTACCCAATAAATCACAATTACTCAAAAAGGCTTGAGTCTCATCAGCTCGAAAAAACTTTCGATTTCGCTTATTGCAAAACAGACGTCAGTAAACGATTATGATTAATTCATATCCAGAATTTGAATCACTACAATGGTTACCATAATCGATGCTGCGGCCAAGGTATCGTCAGAGGGACGATGTGCTTACCATAAACACGTCGAACTCATTCGTGATCGTACTGTATTATCTCAACGAGAAGATGATGAAATATTTCATTAGTAATCAAAAAGTTTTATTCGACCACAAAACATCGCAAATTCTATCGCAAAACAAGTTCCAAAACCTTACTCTGAAGCACGTTTTTATTTTAGAAGATGAATCAACTTTTGTGATTTCGTGGGCGCGTTCCTACTTTCCACAATGAAGAATTTTCAATTAACTACTGCCGACGTACGATAAATATTTGATGTTTATTAGGAATGAATTATTAATAGACGTTATTCATTCGACTGGATCAAATCAACTGAGAATATTCGCTGAAATGAAATATTATATTAATGAAATAAGACAGCTGCATTAAATTTGTTGACAGCACCATCTAAAGAGACTACTAACTGCTATGCGATAGATGTATTCACCAGTTTTGCTGCTTAAATTACGATCTCTCGAATAAATTCATTTGAGTTGTCATTAATTAAAATGCAATTTGTGCCTGCTTTTATACGCATGTGTGCCTGTCTGCATGCATGTGACATAAATATTGCAATTACTTGCAACAGCACAAACCACGAATTCGCTCATTACTAATGTAAGTAATTATCAAATCCTATTTGCACTTGCGATTACTTGCTATGGATGAACTTTAACATAGCAGAAAAAGATTGATGAGATCGATTTGAACGCTTGATAGCAGAAACGATAAGTGGAAAATCTATCTATGGAGGACAAACTAGTTAAATAATACCAAATGCTTTCTGCTCTTTAAAAATTAGATACGGTGATGCTCTCTGAACAAGCACGGATGCATGACAAATCATTTGCTAATGCATGATACATCAACGTTAAAATGCTATTTCAAATGCAGCCGGAAAAGCTCAACCACTATCACAATTCATGATATATTTGATCATATTCTTACTGCACATTCTTATCGCCAATATTACATCATATTCTATTATGATATTTTCATCGCAACATCGCATTCACTTGCACTGTTCTTGAGCGAAACTCATCAACATAATTAGGTATCATCTCATCATATCCAACTGCGTTGTTCTGTTCTCTGTCTAAAAACTTCGCCACAAATATAATAAGTTCAAATGAAATTTTGCAAATATCACCAATATCGCGGCGCTAGCGGTGCGATACGACGTTGCCTCGTCAATTTTGCTGTTAAACTGGAAGTGGAGCAGAGAAATTAATTCTCACAAATGTGTTAGGAAAATTTATTTCGTTGTTCTGTCAAAAACGTTGATGATAATGGACAGTTTTTAGCGTAGTTTTGTTAGCTGAGAGCTTAAACTGATTGCACTTTCACATCACCGATGTATTGTACTCTTTGACATGATGTTTGCAGTGGCTAGCGCCATTCGGTTATGAGAGATGATCACTGCAGCACGCGCAAACAAGTGCGTTCTACTTCTAACTTAACTGATTGACTACTTTCAAATAACTCGTTCACCGAAACTATCATTATACGTTCTGAATTCTGTCTTAAGCACTAGCGAGAAGGTTCTTCTTGAAACAGCTGCAAAAAATCTTAGAAAAATGATTAGATGACAGACACACACAAAGCGATGCATATCCATTTCATTTCAAAAACGATAGATAATATTTCTTCAAATTGCTACATTTCCAAAGTACATCCATCAGTATTATTATTATTATTATTATTATTATTACTAATATTATTATTGTTACTATTATTTCAGTGAATTCAGCAAAAGTTTTCACAAGTTCGCATCAGTTCCATTGTATAGTGCTATTTGTAACATCTTCACAATATCCTCATAATGTTCATTATCGCTATTATGATCACTCAGATTGCAGTATTCATTTGGATAGCAATTGCTAGTGATATGATATGATGACTTGCCTCATCCACCAGCAGACATCTCATTCATCCGAATAAATCCGTCATTATCCGTCAGCTTCATCTCTCAACTGCACATTTTCATATTCAGAACATTCATCCATACCCATTCATATATCACTCAAATAATGCTTTTTTTGTGCTGAAAACGCCTCTTCATACGGGTACCTCTCACGGACATAAAGGAGCGCTGTACTTACGAAAGATCCGTGGATCATCGAAAAAGAACAATTACGGTAATCCTTCATATAAGCCAAATTCATCTCGTCATATAATCTATGAGCTGCACTTAATGAAAAATTTGATTTTCAGTTAACTTTTGGTTTTTCAATTTCCCTGCTGAAAATTCACGCAGGGATAATAAAATTTTCACGCAATCAATTGGAAAATTTCCCAAATAATAACAGTTAATTGCGTTTCATAAATAACGGATCGCTGTGGGAAGACGAACGATTGCACACTAAAAGAGGAACTGAATTTTTGCTCCATTGCCATTTCTCTATTGTCCTCACTGAGCAATTTACCAAAGCGATTGGTTTGTTTCGTTCTCTTTTTTTGAGAAACGTAAAAGTGAATAAATTTCAATTATAATATTTTTCAAACCAAAAAATCAAATTCATTTGACAGAAAACGACAATTTTGAAAGAAAAAACAGCAATAATGCAAACAACGTTGCGAAAGATTGAACTTCTTTGCGGTTGCTGAAAAGCGAGTCATCATATGTTCAGCGGATGAGTTTGCCGAAATTAATGAATGCAATAAACAGATCAATTCCGAAACATAAAAGAACAATTCCGAAAGATGACGACAACAAAAACAACACTCCAATTTAAGAGAATATTCGAAAGCACACGCCAAATTACGATCATTTTCGACGAGTGACATCTTCGGCAAATGCCAAACTATCATGCAACTAGCTCTACTATTTCCGATATCAGAATTCTAAATATCTTAATACTTCAATCAAACGAAAAAAGTTTTGGGTTGATCCACAGAAGTCGTTGAGTTCAGATACGTGTACGTACCACTGTGATAACATCGATAAACCATATGGCCGTTAAAAAACCTAATGACTGGACAAATTATCTCGTGATGATTGGTAACATTAATCTTCGAATCAGTGATAACAAGAGGAATGATCTGATCAGAGAAGCAATCGCTGACAAGCAATGAACAATTTTCATCGAACAAAATTTAATCGATGAATATCTCACGATCAACGCAAACTTTAAAATGTTGCAGAGTTTTGATAAGATGATAAAGTGGTCAATAAAAGAGATAGATTACTTGTGTTGTCATTGTTGTTGTTCAGTACTGAACGAATATATGGGATATGAGGTGCATTAAGACTGAATGTGATATAATTAGGAGTGGATATCAAAGATGATATATTTAGGTGGGATGAATGGACGAATACAACGGATGTTCGCAAGATAAAGATTATTTGTTGAGTGAATGCATATTTCGTTTTGGTCGATTGATGAGCAACTGTTAGGTAGTTGTGGAAGAATGAATGAACGTTGCTGATGAGGATGACGATATTGCTCGTGCAGATTGTTTGAAATGTCATTCATCCAAAAACGATTCAACTCAATTCCTACAAATCACTGCTGCCATTTCACTCGTTTTGTGCTATTCACTTACTTTATTCGATTTCTGGCCGATTGCACCGAAGAAAACCTTCCTTTCATTGTCATATACATTTTCGATGAATTTTTGCAAAATTCCATTTTTTTTTCGAATTATACTTGCTTAACTTTCAAAATGACTTCAGTATCTTGGCACTGAGATAAGCATTATTCATTTACGAAAGTTCACTCGTCAGTTTTAAAGGAACATACGCCGCTCTGGGAAAGGAGTTTGAATGATTCGAACCTTTGATCAATAACGATCACTTCTTTGAAGATTCTGATATTATTTCAACTTTTAACTGGGATAGAATTTCGTTGGGACAACTGAAGGAAACTTCAAAAATGCTGCTGGATATGTTACGCAATCGATGATGTAGCTTGTAGTAGCAGTTGATAAAAGAAGGCAATCTAACTTTATGATCTCGCATTTTCAACATCGGTCATCTGAGCATACATTTGGGCAGATTGACGAATGCACTATAAACATGCATAAATGCATAAACGGTTATAAATATTCATAAACGAAATTCGTAGTCGGCTTTACGCCTTCAAGGCAATGCAGATCCTTCTCTACGGTATCCCATGTTGCTAGATATTGAGGTTTACGGCCAAAGCTAAAGGTAGACGCGACAGCAGTGCATAATCACAAATGTGAATGTGCATGAAATGTGCATATTTCACGCTTCATGTCACATTCGCACCGTTGAGTACTCAGAAATGATTGAATCTGTTCGCATGTGACTTGCTCTCAACTTGTGCCAATATCCTGATTGGATATCCCAGATTTGATTAAATTACCGAGAGAAGCGGGAGATTAAAGTGAGATCAGTTGAGTAATATTACGATTTTGTACGAAAGCAGTAATCCGCAAGAAGTCTTCTATAGGTTAGAGAATTGAAAGTGCGTGATAATTCGTTTAATGGTACGAATGTGCTAGGAAAACGGTGAGAAGCCACCTGAATCCGTGCTGATAACCATGGTGATAAGGCAGATTATAGTTGAAGTCTTGCAAGATCAACATGTGCTAATGAACGCAAATTTAGCAATAATTGATGCTGGAACGTAACTTAATTCAAAAATTGATCAAGCAAAGTTAAAATATTGTGAGTGGTAACAGTTGAACAATATTCGAAATTATTCAAATGGCATATTCATGCGGTCGGATATGACGGCCGCTGTGGATAGATGTTGAGATAGAAGAAATTCCGTAGAGATGGACGATAATATTGTAAGTAATGAATTCGAATGAATTGGATTGAATGGGTGGGTGCTTGACGGCTGGATAGATGTATGATATTAGCAGAAAGGATAGCATGATGGTGTCGGTTTGTTTGAATTGATGAGATGCTTTCAAGGGTTGATGAGTTTTGTGCTTCACATGAGGACGACGGAGCATCGCATAAACAAGTGCTGATATTAATGAAATATGCGGTCGTGAGCTCTCGACTGCGTTCATGAGGCATTTGCTCTGTCGAGAGTGTCACTTAGCATTGCGCGATTAGTGACACCCTGTCGCCTAATTAGAAGCATCCTATGTGACACCGTCGGCAGCCATAACACACCACTGAAATGATGATACTATACGTATTGATCAATTTGTCCGTCGATTTTCCACGATACGTTGTTTTCCATAAGCTTTCACGATGTTCACAGCTTACGCGGATGTTGTCCATTGCAAATGTGAGCACATACATATTTTTGCTTGCTCTTGTATGTGTTTTGTGATGAAAGCTATATTCAAGCGTCTCGAATACTCTTATCTATCCAAAAGCAGAAATAAAGTAAAAGTAATAGCCTGGCTAGTGGGAGAGTAATTACGTTCAAGTAGTCGCTGTTATGTTTGATGCCACATTTGCCTTGCTTTTAGTGATGTAATGAATGAATCTTGTTGGTAGCCGCGAGCTGTCGTGAATATATCTCAGACCAGTAAAGTACTCTACGATTAGCTTTTTGTTTTATGCGTTGCAAATGCAAATGAAAGGAAACGACGGACATTTATTATCCTCAATAGTATGCAAACAAAACCGTTCCGAAAATGCATGCTCATTATTTTTGAAAGCTCACGGCTCTCAATAATATGGCCAAAATTGGTGTGTGAACATTGTTTTGGAGAAATTTTTGATGAATAAACTTTGCGATGAACAGTTCGCCTAAAATTAGCATACTCATTATACGAACACATGCAAAATGAACATGCACGATAGAGTAACGGGTCTGATGATGAGCATAGGCAATGGCGGTGAAAGGAGATAAATAAATAACAAAGCAAATAAATAACCGATGAAATACAAATGAAACAACTAATTTATCTTCCACGCGCCTCACTTCAGCTTCTCTGTGGTGAGCAACAATTTGTGAGATACTCAAAATCAAAACAACCATTGGGCTGAGGCTATTGAGCTGCTGCGAAAGAGTGCTGATCATTGTGTGTTAATCATCCATCCGTCTCATTGTTTTTGCGAAAGCACAAATCCGCCATCGTCTGGCACATTAATCTTATTCCCAAATTGATCTCGACTTTCCCAGAGAAGACTGCTCGAGAGAGAGGCTGATTTTAATGCAAATCACATATCCACTCACTCTGAGAGCAACTTTTTCACAGCCATTTTATTGTGGAATTTAAAGTTTGGTGTCGTTTCCAACAACCAAAAACTCGAATCACTATTACGGTCAGCTGAATGTTCTGAATTCCCAACTACCACATGTACAGAGAAATAAAACAAACCGAGTAAAATGACCGAATTCATAAAGTCGCACGAGCGATTTTTGCAAATGCTTGCAGTGAGTGATCGTTCGAAAATTCAGCGACAACACGGTAGAGCAAGCAGTGAAACGGCTCGATCGTAAATAAACCAGCAAACAATAGATGTAACAGGCCAGGATTTGACGATTATTTGCACTGATGAGTGACAAGTGATGATGAGTTGATCTGAGGCCATTCCTCCTCTCAACTTCTTCAATGTCACAAAAAAAACAACGATCGAAAATTAAGTGAGATAAACAATAGTTATTATTATTAGCTGAAATGAATGAAGGAACAAAGAAATGAATGCGAAATTTCTATTCGTAAGCAAATGTGCTCAAAAAGAAACAATTGCACAGAACGAATAGACGATTGAGCTCGCAGATTCATACCGAAGGAGATATCGAATACGCATCAACAATATCAACGATATTTAGGGTAAGTTGCTGAAAATAATGCTGTAAAAAGGGTTTATATCTACGATTTCACATGATCTGAACTTAAACTTCTTCTATGTTTTGAAGGTGCAATTGGTCAACAAGTTAGTGTGGAAACTGTTGAACCCATCGTAAATATTCAGTAGAAGACGTTAGAAGAGCAACATAAATAAGTGGTGTACAGCTTTGTTTTAGGATATCTGATGCATTTGGCTCGAAAGATGAACAAGATAGATAGGCTGATGAAGGAGTAAATAATATGTGATAGGGTGGGTGATTGACGGAACGATAAACTGGAGTTAACCGAAGTCGAGTCAAATCGAGAAGGGAAATGAAAAGGGGAAATGGAACGGAATGAAATGCAAGAACGGAAGATTGAAGAACCTATGCACGGACGACTACTACTAGTCAAGTCGAATGTCTGATGATCGGCGGGTCGGAGGCGTAGCTGCTGCAGAAGTTGTCAAGAGGCATCAAAAATTGTGACATGAACACAACATCATCATCATCATCATCCTCGTTACGTTTCAATCATTATTACATCTTGACGGATAAATCAAAAAAGCTGAATGTTAAAGTGGAATGAGTGTATTATTATATCGCTAGCAGTCAGCCATAATACGACGACTACTGACTAACTCTTCCTATTGCATATCATTTCAAAATTCTTTGATAGCGGACGGCTATATGCGTTCAATGTTCGCATAAACATATATGCGTATATTCATATGATCAGCATTGATGACATACGGCACTCCCCAAGGAACACACCGAATGATTAGCAGTGAAGGAGTGAAGAAGATGGAAAAGAAATTGAAACGTTTACGAGCAAAAAGTTGAAAAATGATAGAACAAAAACGACGACATTCACCCACAGCCAACAGCCATCATTCGTTCAGTTCGTTTCGTTATGACACATTCGAACCCATCAAATCAACTTATTCCTCTGCATTTGTGTACGCTTCAACAAAAGGTTTCACTTCTAAGCTACACGCTGCTTAGCAGTGCACTATATTTTATGCAAAAATGTTCTAGTGGAATCACACTTGAAAAATTTTCATAAATATCAGTATCATCATATCATGACATATTTATCAATACTGTTATCACTGTCATTATCAAAAAATTTTGATTTGGAATTTTTTGATTTCGAATTTCGTTTCATTATTGGATCATCTAGCTTCACATGAATTTTAACCACTGTTATTCAATTGAATCGAAGTCTAACTTCCGCTGTTCGGTACTTAAGTTCATGAAATTTCCTCATCTCAGTCGATTCCGCTCACAAATCACAGTTTTTAGGCAGAGTTGAATTAGTAACGAGTGGAAAAGTGCAATGATAAACTGAAGTTAAAATGAGCCAAAAAATTAGGTGGATGGATGCGAAGTAACATTCAGATATTTACTGATGCACCGACATTTTGTCGGTCCATCCAATTGCAGTGTACAATTGATGTGACAGTTGAATATCACTCACAAATTACCGATAACTGAACATGACCTTGTTAGTGATGCAGTAATGTCGTACCAATAGTAAACCTCTCAGCTCTACCTTCTGGCAACCAATTTCTTGTCAGTTGTCTACTATGATACCATAATTTTTTTCTACGAACTCCAGTGACCCAACTTAACTGATTGTGAGGAAACAGAATGATTACCGTTCAGCAGAACAGTCATCCTTTGATCATTATGAATTAGGAGGTGAGCTGATTAATGAAATATTCAGAGATGAAAATATGAAGTTTGGAGACTATCAACAATATTCATTCATTCTTAAAGATGGATCTGATCTGATTAACTTCTGGTTGCATTGACACCCGCATTGGGGAGAATCGACAATGATGAGAGCACAATAATTTATAATAAGAAAAATAAAAAATTCCGAAGGAAAGGGCAATTTTTGCTGATGGAAAATGATTTCTGGACACAAATGATAGCTTTAGTCAATCCGATTTTCGTTCAGTTCACTTTCATCAATAATTTGAAATGACAACTGAAACAAATCAAATTAACTGGCAACATTATTCACGTTATATCTAACAAGTTATTAATTACTTTGGCAATCGTTAGAAAATTTTCGTTCGTAAACTATTCTGTTCTTCTGCAGTTAATGAAGAATGTCATTCGCTTAACGCGAACACGACTTCATTCTGATTCATTCTATCGAATTTGACATTGCTGATTGCGAGTTCGTTTTGTGGTGATACTAGGGAGCTGCTTTCCAGTTAATAAATCACCATCCAGAACCTCACAGCGCTCGATGATTTATTTCGCGTTTTGTGAGCGATTCTATTGAATTTAGCAACGTTTTTTTAATGGTAAGTAATTTAGTTAACGGAATAACTGAAAGGTTACCACAAGAAACGTCACATAAATCATAAAAAGCTGATGATTTGACAACGTATAATTGAAATTACTCAATTAGACAAAATTTTCGATTAAATCGATCCAATGAACAATTAATCACAAGCAGTTTTTGCACATTCCTGTTGGGTTTTTGATCGACACGAATAATTTATGTGGGAAATTGAGTGATCACTGTGTAACTTTAACAATCAAAATCTTATACAGCAAGTTAGCAGTGCCATTGTTTCCCAACCATAAAATCAGTTCTCCACATGCAGATAAATGCCGAAATGTTCGGTTGCAAAACAAATTGAGGATTAAAGTGCCTCAGCACTAAAAGATTCCCAAAAGTTCCTTATCTTGTTACGCTTCCAGCACTGTCTTATAGAGAGTAATAACTGTTAGGTTCACTTCAAGGCAAAATGTTCCCAAATAGAATGACTGATAGAAAATGCTGATTATGAAAACATAAAACATGTTGAGCCAGTTGAACATTCTGACTAGCAGACAAGACAGTGATAGGGCAATATATGCTGAAAACTCGATGGAATTGAGACGGAATTCAGATGTAATCACCGGATAGCGAGAAATTCTTCATGAGATTATGAATTGAAAACTTGCAGATGGTTGTTTGAGTGGTTCATCTTAACGGAATTATAAGCAAGCATAGAATATTGTGTATGAAATAAACATTTATTGAATGTAAACGATGAATAAACGAACGAACACATCAAACAACAGCAACATTCATGCATTCGCTCAGTCATGCAGTATGAAATGATTTGATTAAACGTGATAGATAACGATGATGATTAGATTCACGCTAATTGATGATTATTTATTGTGACATTTTCGTTTTGTGCCGCCAACAATACCGCTCAAAAAACTTCTCGTTGCCCGAAAGTGTACACAATATTCGTTACGATTTGAAAACATTATTGTCTTTTATTCAGCACTCAGATCTGAATTGAATGCGACAGCGAATGAATGCATGATCGTCTCAACTGTTGCTCCAACTTGCGAACAACACTGAAAAACATTGAAAAGTGAGAGAAGTATTCTGGAAAAGAAAATGAATATAATAATAGAGTAGTTACTTTAAAAAGTAGAAAGTAATCGATTGTGATTATGAAAAGCGAGTCCGTAACTAATCTACGAAAAAATTAGGAAAGCTTTTTTAGCGAACCTTCCGATGAAATTTTAAAAATGACTAAAGAAATGGATGGAGAGTGATTGAAGCCAAACAAGACGACGTGCAGTGATATTATAAATCCAGCGCTTTCAATGGCAATGGGGTCGTTACTGGAGAGGGATTTGAGCGTCAGAAAGAGATAGCAAACATGAGATTAATTCGAAGTGATGGTATCAAATCATCGATTCCGATGAGTTGCTAATCAACAGTTTTGATCTCAATTCTGACCAGATCAACATTCTCTTCAGTCCACCTCGAATTGCGAATCACTTTAAATGATAGGATCAACATGTTCAACCCTTATTCATTTAAATCAACATAGTGCTTGAAAATGCCATGTCGAATTCCTTTCCACTCATATTTTTCAGGAAAATCTTTGGCTTCTCTCATAACTCAACTAGAAGACTCAATTAGCAAACTCGGGGAGTGTACCTGAAATCAACTCATCAAGGCCCAAAAAAACTGATGGATGGATTGCTCCATCAAATAACCAATTTCAAGTTTGTACAATCTCGTTGTCGGTTAAGTTTTTTTTGAAAAGAATATATTTATTTATATTCCGTTTCGCTACTAACGATAGTTTTCGAGATCGATTTAGAACTAAGAATCCACCACAAAAAATCCACAATCCAACTAAGTCAAGAGTGTTTCTGGGTGAATATTCTTTCGAAACTAAACTTCAATACCAACTGAAACCTGTCAATAAAGAAACGATAAGGAATAACAGTCACAATGCGCTGTCAGAGCGCAACATGGTTTCATGCAGGCAATATTGATAGAAAATAAGGTAATGCGATCGGGATCTTGAGTAGGCTCTCTGTTGGTATCAATTGTTTCCATTCCATTGAATAAACGGAACAAAACCTGCTACTTCTGAGCAATCGCAGGATTTATGATGGCTCGAACGCATGTAATGAGTTTGAGATGGATTGATTATACCAAATTCTGGGAAATTCTCATTAATTTAAGGCAATCTCATCATTTCTGAGACTAGACTATATGTCATGGCACTAAATGTGCCAACATTCTCGCGGAAAACGAACGGTAATTATTCACTGGATATTGATAACTGACATTAAATCTCATTAATAACAGTGACATTTTGTTGCATATGAATGTACCAAATTTTTTGCTTTCTTCGGGTGTTTCAACACTTCAATATGACTGATACAAATACGCTTACTAGAAGAAAATCTCTTAAAAGCTGAAAAACGTCTCGCTGTGAAATTGGACCGCAAACACTCGCATATCAGTTTCGTTTTTGAAGTTCTTCGTTGGTAATACATAAAATCCATGATAATCATGTACATAAAATCATGTACATAAATCATAAAATCCATGGTAATCATGTACAGTTGTTTGGTCTAATTTCTTCTGATCATTTGTATTTAGGACTGCTTGGCAGAATTATTCAAGCTATCCATTGTTATAAACTCCATTGAAATGCCACTCTCATTATTATTCTAATTCCATGTTTAAACTCATGAATAAAACAGTTGAAGTTCAATAACATGAGTGACCCTAGTACATCCTTCCAGTCCCAGCAAAACTTTGCCCACAAAAGGAAATCGAATCGGCGATGTATCAATTTCCAATGTGTACCGAAGTCACAGTCGTAGGTAAACTCTTGATTACTAAACTCTTTTGTGGAAACAATTAACGCCCACCGAACATTTATTCTATCTCATTGCCGAAATTCTGCCCTTTATTATTTGCCGAATTTCTTCTCACCAATGGAAGAGTTGTCCATGAAATGTGCAAATATTAACCGTCAGCAATCCGATGTATTACTATTCCGCTGGTTCACATTGGACCAGCATTTGAAATGTTCAATGAAATTTATTGAGTACGAATAGCGCGAAATTTTGAATGGTTTGAAAAAAATATCTCGAAATTCTAGTTTGGCGAATAAAAATTTCCGGTTTTGTCCCTTATTTTTATCTTTTTTTTTCACATTGGTTTTCGGAATTCCAGGGAATCCATACTTCTCCGAGAAATGAAATCGTATGCTCCAAAACTCTCTCCGAATCGATTTTGAGATTTTCCTTTCTTATAATTATAATGGTTAAAAATACAATTTTTTCTATTGTACGAAATTTAGATAGTACTGAAACCTTGTGAAGTCTGAAGTGTGATTGATGTGTTAATCTTTTGATGGTCATAAGGTGAAGTTCAGCTTTTCAGCAAAGAATGGAGTTCAAACAAAGCTCTCGCGCTATCCGTAAATCACTTTTGAGTGGTGCTCGCGTTACAGGAAACAAGGTTGACTGCTTTTTCCTGCTCGAATAGTTTTCTCCCGTCATAAACTCTGAACTTTTCAATCACAGTGCTAAATTACAAATCTCTTTCCATATGATATGAGCCAGAAAATTTTCATCTTCTCAATTTTCAGCATTCTTTCTGAATTTTCGTTTCATATTTCAGACGAATGCCGCTTCACGACAAGTCAACTTGCAAATGTACGACGAGCCGCCGATCGATGATATTTCAATCAAAGAATTCGGTGAAATGGCCTTGAATCGTTTGAAAATTCTTCGATTGCTCGAACAATTTCAGGAACGTTTTGCGGGCAATTTGGATAAAGTTTGTGAAGCACTCTCGAAGGTAAAATTTCTGATTCGTCATCGAATGTCACTGAATATCAGATTCGATATCATTGCTTCTTTTCACCGTAGTTTTGTCCAGTTATAATGTTATTTCCGTAATAGTTTTTGAGATGTTTAGGAATTATTGAAACTGATGCCAATTGCATGCGGTATGTGTCCTGATGATAAGTTGGCTGAAGCTAGACGTGAGGATTTGATATCACATTTTATATTGCGGTTGGCATTTTGTAAGACACCTGAACAGACGAAATGGTTGATTCAACGTGAGATTGCCTTCTTCAAATGTCGTTTCCATATGGTAAGATATCCTTTGATTCTTGGTTCACGTGATTTAAATAATGTTTTGCAGCTATTCAAGTTCAAAAAAGCTTGTCACTTGAACCAAGATAATGTTTTTTAATTCATTCATTACGTGAATTTCCGCCGAAGCATAAATGATTCGAATTAATCAGTGAAGCGTTTTTCGATTAACAAAATCTATTGCCAGCCATGAAACAGCGTGAAATTTCTTCTTTATAAATCAGTGTCAGCTTGTATCTCCTTAGGTTAGCATATAAATGATCCCTTTTGATTATCAATGGTTTCAGGAATGCAAAGATGCCTCAAATATAACACATTTCATGAGCGTCAATCGTTTTGATATGAATGTTCTGTCGTCGAGTGAACGAAGCGAACTGAACAAAAAAATTGCGAAAGCGACCGACGGTGGAGATTTAGTTGAGAAAATGATAGCAGCAGGTGGATTGCCGCTGAAGCGATCCTTTGAAAAAGTGATTTTCATTATCTATTTACCTGCAGTGTTAACAACTCTAAACTATTGAATCTTTTTTGAACTGAGTATTCTTCCTCAATTTTTTTAGTTTTTCGTAAGATGTCTGAAAGTTTGCCATATTTTACTATTTCGTGCCAATTTTATAATATAACGTTTAATATTATAAATCTGCCAGATTATTTTATACTTCGTTAGATAACATGTATCGGGTTGAGTTATCTTCAATCGTTGATATGATTTGAACAGATTACCGCATATAAGCGTGTTCCTTGCTTTACTGATTGGACACATTCTGTTGAAGGATAGAAATCAAGTAATCTGGAAGGTTCGTTTCATTCACGCAGTGGAATGGATCCGTAAAAGGGACGTTTTTGTGCAGGACGGTTACGTTTATTTGCCGAACGATGATGTTTTAGCGATCATTATCGCTAAACTTCGTATTAATATGTCCGCGTCAATGGCGGTTGGTTTCATCACACTTTATCCATTTCATTCTGAAAACTTTTAGGAACCTTTTGTGTTAATTTCAAGATATTAGCAGTCATAATATTTCAATACCAAGTTGCAATCAGCTAGTTGTCGAGTTTTCATTGAATGTGTCAAAGGAAATAAGATTCCGACAAAATGCTCTTAACGTTGAACTGAATGTTTCTTTGACGAAATTGTGTGAAATTTCGGTAGAAACCTCTTTCGATTACTTTAGATACATCTTGTTCCTACGAAATATGAAAAACTGTTGAACAGTGTTTTTACCAATACAACTAAATATGACCTATTTCAGCGCGCTCGTAGCTATTTTCATTTTCTTGATGAAGGCGATCGTTTGTTACCGTTACTGAAAAATATCTCTGAAAGATCTTATGTGGGCAAGGAATATGACGGAAAAGATGCTAAGCGTATCACCGGTGATATGGTTGATGAGGTGGATATTTCTTACTTTTAACTTTTGATTTTTCCATTGTTTTCGCTTCGTTCCACTCATTTATTTACCTCATTGATACGCGTGAATCGTTCATTATCGAGTTTTCTTTGGCGAGCACACCGATTTTTTCGCCTTTCTTTCATGTTCGTTCATATGGATTTCATTAACGAAATCTTTCACACCTGTATTTTCCTACAAATAAAACGGACTATGCGTCTGAAAATGATACCATTCTAAGAAAGCTGATCATAGAAAGAACTAAAATTAACGGTTATAAATTCGGGTTAACGAAAACGAAGCATTTCAGTTATCGACGAAATCATTTCCACTGTGTATGCGACAGATTCATACTCGGTTGCGTGTTGATCACCATTTGATGCATTCAGCTCGAATGCAATACGGTCTCTTCTTGAAAGCCATCGGAATGACTCTCGAGGATGCGTTGGCGTTCTTCCGTGCTGAATTCACCAAGAAAGTCGACAGCGATAAGGTTTTGACTTTGATGAGATTCCATTCGAAATCCAGGTTCAAATCAGTGATGTCTAGTTCATGATGAGAAGTGTTAATGGAAGTGTGTCTGTTCAAAAATTGCACTTTTGAGATTTCAAAAAAAAATTGAATAATTCGTTCAGTTCGATAAGCAGTATGCCTATAATATTCGACATAATTACGGCAAAGAGGGCAGTCGTCGTGACTATAAAGCTTATTCGTGTGCTAAAATTATACTTGGTGATGCGCCGACCGGCCAACAATGTCACGGTTAGAAACATTCTAGTATTTTTTGAATAATTGTAGGCAAAACTAACACTTCTAAGTACAGATTTTATTAACCTCTCTGTACTTCACAATTTCAGGATGTCCTTTTAGACACAACGATGATTTAGAACTCACACGAAAGTTGCAAAACATTGGTCTTTCAAATCAGCAAATCACAGCTGTGTGTTTCCTTTTTATTTCATACTGCTTACTTTTCTTTCATTTTCATTCGAAGTTGATAAATTTCATCGTTTGTCAGTGTCACATGAATGACAACTCTGTACTGGAACTAAAGAACAAATCAAATTTGTCGCATTGTTATAAATTGGTGTTATCCAATGAGTTATCGCCTTCAAAGCTAATTTACTTTAGCGATATCTGGTTACTACTAATAAAAAAGTGTCAGTGATAGTGATAATAATAATAAGTGGCACTTTAGCAAATGACTGTAATGAAAATAATCATGCTGATAATACTAAGAGAAGAAATAAATCTGACAGTGATAATGAAGTCTGAGTTTAATGTTGAAGATTTTATCGCTGACGAAAGAGAAAAGCTATGAACGTGCGTGTACAAGATATTTCGAGTATACGCACAAAATGAGTGAAGGCTCACTTGGAAGTAATATTGCACATCCGAATGAGTATTTTGAATTGTCACGACAGATTTATGATGGAACTAGAAGCAGGTTGGCTCTGCACTTTTTGTTACTGTTATTTTTTGATTTATCACGATAAAAGTTACTGATGAGAACCTAATATCCTCAGTAGTATTACCGTCATCGTGACGATCCGATGTTGGTGCTTTGAACTGCATTCTAATTGCTAACTTACGAAGTGCTTATGTTCTACTGTTTACAAATATCACCGATAATACCTTACAGTGCATTGATTGTTCAGCATAAACAATCTTATTGCTTAAATTGAATATCTTTATTAGGATGGTTCTGTACGATTGCACTTGCAGAGAAACAGTTCCCGTTCATGAGGTATCAATAAGTCATGACAGCCATCGTACACTTAACGATATGAACACATCTAGCATTCAAGAATCGATGGATGTCGACGACAGCGACCTAATCGATCTTGAAGACTAATGATAAAAGTCACTGATAAGAAGAGCCTATCGGTGATGCAAACAATATGTAATGAATCGAACACGTCAATCAGTGAATACCTCACGTATCAATAGTAGCCTATCGATTGAGTGTGATTTTTAAACTTCAATATCTTCAACCAATCAGTTTCGCTTCCTGTCATATTGACTTCATTGAATTTAAAAAGTTTACCCGTTCTAATCGTTGTAATATTCGTGGAATGACATTAAAATGGTCATGAGGCGAGAAATAACTCTTGCCTGATTCAATTCTTCGAAATCTTAAGTGTAGAAACTCAGCGAGAAAATAATGGGGTGGTTGTAAATGAAGGAGAATAGACAAAAGGATTTTCACAAAATGCTACAACAACTTTCATTTTTACTGTTGATTAAATGCCCTTGTTGAATGTGAAGTCCTCAGAATTCCGCAAAAGTTGGGCTTGCGTTTAAGACATTGTGGTAATTTGGAAGGTTTGAGTTGATCTCGTAATATTTCGTTGATTTCAACTTTTCGATATGCTGTTCAAGTGAAATGATCAGACATATCAGTAGTTGTCTGGCTGTGTTCACAGCACTGCGAGTGTTCATGTTTTTGATGATTTTCGACATGTCTTTTTTCACTTTATCTCGTTTCGCATTGTCAATATTTCGATGTTCGTTATTTGTTCATTTTTATGTATATAAGCTTAACATGTCATTTCTTACACTTTGGGTAAACATTATGTTCGATCAATCCCTATTCCATCAATTTTATTGGCAATTAAAAAGGATACTCAAAAACATATTTCGAACAAAACGTCTTACCAAGGAATCGAATAAAGTAGCGACTCAAATTGAAATTTTCAATAAAAATTCGAACGTAACAAATTTCATTGCATTATCCAAGAAAACTATGAAAATAACTGTTCGGTAGTATAGAGTACAATTCGTTATATGTTAAAAAAACGCACTGCAATGTGTAATATTGAAGAGAGCAATTATTAGATATTTCAAACATAGTGCAGTATCATTACAAGGAATCGGACGTGCTCATTTGCGGGAATGACTTCGTCAGTGAATATTCACTTACAATATACCGCTGATTCTGATATCTTCACAACGACGTTCCATCTTATCAATGATCAAATTTGTATCGATGTTTTCGTCGCATATATTCGCGAAAACAAATGAATACTTGAGTGCGTATGGATTCTGAAATATCCGACTGTTTTCATTACGGAATTGTTTCATTCATAACTTATTCTGAGCAATGATCTGGTTGCACTAGAAAGTGGTGCACTTCTACGTCCTCAATCTAATTCGTTATTTTTGATGAGTCGATCTCAGATCAGTTATTGACTAAATGAATAAAATCTGTTGGATGATAACTGGTTTTTTGTCGGTTGTGTCGAAGTACTTTTCGTTACACTTCCTCAATAATATATAACAGTTGCTTTTTATGACGTTTTGTTTTGAAACGTTTTAATATTTTCAACAGATACAACTGTTACGTTGAATCTGCCTCAGAACTTGTTAACAAAAGCAAATTGTTCTCCTCAAGCGAACTTACTTTCGCGAGGTTGAAGCAAATCTTATGAAATGCTTTCAGCAATTTATCGTGGCACTCAAAGTCATTTATCGTTTCAGGATGAACGTTCAGGATTCGTCGTTGTTGCACTGGATCATGAATGATCCTCTCCACCAACTTCTTCATGAAGTTGTGCAAATATTCACGCTTCTGAAATTGTCTCCATATTCAGATACGCATTGTTGATTTATCCGATTCAAATCTAATCCATTAATCCAATACAACCATTACACGGAATCCACTGATATATTTGAACTTCAAATTTTTGAAGTCATATATCAAAGATAAACCACTCCTTATTCATGTTTACTGAACATCATTCACCGTATTTCATCTTGAATTTCAGCTTCAGTCTTAATCACGGGTATCTTTAGCAAATTTGAAACAAATACCTTCACTGGATTGATAAACACTGACTTTAAATTTTGATTACTTAAGACGGTTCCACGATAAAAGCAGTTAAATGATCAATTCTTTAAGGTTCATCGCTCGTTTTTCATGATTAACAAAGCGATAAGAAACGTACACGCTCAAGTTTACGAATCTGCCGTCTTATTTCGAACTTCTGATGCATGCCATCCTCCTCTTGATACTGTTTTTCAAGCATCAACAGTGGAATATCACGCGATGGCCATGCGCCTCCCTCATTTTTCTGAAAGAAGCACATTTGAATCTTCACCTGGGTTTCATCAATATGTTCTACGAAATTTTTACGTTAACGTTAACGCTAACTTCCAACTGATGACGTTGATTAATGTAGACATTGATTCAAGTGTTTCAGATTCTCGTTAGTTCAGTTAACACCCCAGTCTTCGACTGGAAGTAATCAAGGGATGTTCGCTGCCAGTAAGTATTTTTTTTTTTGAATTCTAAAACCTATGGACATCTGCAAATTGTTCTTTTAGATGAACAAAGCTCTTAATTGACCTCATAATCGGGTACGAATTGTTCAGGTCCCTTCTTCCATCCTTGGAAATCGGCAACGAATTCGTTAGCGATCGAAAGGTCGCCGTAATGCATCACATGACTCATATTGGTTTTTCCTTTGACAATCTCATACTGTCTTTTAAGAGTCTCCTTGTTCAGTTGTTCCTGGAATTTTGTAGATGATATCGTTTGAGAAGCGTAATTACTCAATGCAAAATCATGCAACGAAGGAAACGTCGCTCGACCTTGACAAGTGAAAGGGATTTCAAAAAAGTTATCAATTTAAACGAGTAAACATCGAATGATGTTCAGATGTACTCTCAGGACCTGTCCGAAACTAATCATGATCCTAGAACATTCTGACTTTATATCACCATTTCACTGGAAATTCCTGTAAGCAGTCGAATATCATTCAGTGAGACTTACTGCATCCGAATCCTCCATCCAGTTGATCGAAAAAAGATCACCCATACAAGGAAGACCCATATCGTTATCACAATAAAAGCCCCATGAACTTTCGTGGCTGTTAGCTGCCGTTATCGCATACACTAAAACTACGAAAACTTATAGCAGTTATATGAATCAATAATAAGATATTTGTAGATATGAATAAACAGTTCGTGAAAAAATTGCTTGATTGCTGACAACGAGATGAGTTCATGCGCACCGCTGATATTTTTCGGGAGAATTTTTTGGAACATTGAACCACTTTCGCATGCTTCCAAGTAGAAGACCAGCTGGTTGAAGTGTCTTCGCTGATACATCTTCTTCAATGCCACATTCATATCTTGAGCGGTCAACTGAAATTTATGAGGATCCACAATACATTGCAAAGTTATTTGCATCTTCACTGGATGATTATTTCAAACGGAAGTTTCCAAAGGACTGTCACGAAACACGAGTGAAACATTCGAAACAAGCCCTTTCATCACAGTTAATGAACAAAACGATGTGGTAATCGAATGACTGATTTTTCATTTGAATGGAATGGAAATAATGACGTTATTCGCAACATTATCAGTGAATGCAACTTTTCGTCGAAAATCTGGTTGTTCTCATTTATATTTGTTTCAGTGCCATATAGATGGCTAAAAAATGCGTTCATGCTAAAATCAATCCAGAGCAAGCACTTAAAATGTCATATGGGAAAGCAACTGATCCAGTAGATCCATGATCCGTGAAGTAAACGAATATGTGATCGTGTGCATTACTCTTGATCACTCGACCATTGCCACCTTTAACGGCGGATGAATTCCCTTGTAAGATCGCAAGGAAGTTGCTTGGCGTCACGTCTTTCTCTCTATAGTCGATCTTGACTCCATGATAAACATCGGGTCCATGCGGTCTGTTGAAGAGTTTACCAGGATATGGATTGCTGAAAGTGGTTCAAACATCATTGATGAGAGTATGTGAAAATAAACTGCTATGGCCATTCACGTGAATGTCATCAGTTAATACGATTTAATAACTGTAAAAGATTTCAGTGGACCGTAATAATCTTTGAGTTATTGTCACATGATCGTTAACAGGACATAGCAGTGAACATGATAGCATATGAAGTGATCATCGATACATTCAATCAATCGATGAACAGCATGAAGTAACCGTTCACATGAGCGATCTATAACTTGTTGATAAGAATCACTGATCAGAAAGTACTTACTTTTCACTATTTGCAATATCATCATACATCATCGTTATAATATGTTCCTCAGGTATGCCATGATGTCTCAATATATGATATGCATGACAAACATCAGCCTGAATTACTTTTCTATCAGCAGTCAATAATTAAAAATGTGATAATATTGCAAAAGAATGTTAATAATAACAATCAATCGCCAACTCTGAGCAATTTTCATTCAGAATTGATGGAAAATAAGCAGTAGCTTTAATGAACACCGTCGTTATGAGTTGATGAGCAACAAGCAATAAAGAAGTTCACAGCAATATTAATAGAAGGTAAGAACACACCTGATGTCGATAATTGTACCATTCATTTGATCCAGCGACGAGCAGTGCCCATATTCGTGGATGATTCTCGCTTTCATCTTCCGGTTCAGCGTTGATCCTAGAAAACAGAACAGAGTATCAGGTGCGATCAGTCTACAAAACGCAATTTCATGAATGCAACTTAGAAGTGGTCAAATATTTGCTTGCTGACATCATTTCAAAATCAGGAAATTTGTTCCTCTCATTGTAGGCAAAAATGATGAATGGAATACAATTTCGCATTTCGGTGAGGCAATATTTAGTAAGAGAAAACCTTGTGACTTCATGTTTACAATCTTATCAAAAACTTTCGACATGAGAATGTTTTAGTAAAGAGTTATGTAAAAAGCGCGATGTCATTAAGAAGTCTCAGTTTTGAATTAGTGGTAACCGAGGCTGACACTGGAAATAATTCATATTGAGATGCAGAATTGCATTCTGCAAAATAGAGATCAACATTACAACGTTTGTGTTACACTCGAATCTTGTTCTCATTCTTGAATGACCGTTTCGTGAATTTTTCAAAAAGCGCTCGATAAATTTCTAGGACTCGCAACTAATTTCACAGAGATGGCATATATTCTAAATGGAATAGAGTGCATTTAGGAAAAGGATACCGGATTGGTCGTCTGCGGTAGAAAAGTAATCTCGGTTCAGCGAACTGATACAGAAGAGCAAGAAGCAGAAGTGCCAGCTGTGAGTGGTTCATTGCGAGAATAGTGATAAGCGTTATCAGTCCGTTGTCCCTTTTAACGATCAGTAGACTCACAATTCATCTTCTCAAACACTGATAAAAATAACCAGATGTACAATCAATTCTATTTGCAATACCCTTTCACTAAAGAGCGACACTGAACTGTCATTCAATGCGCATCGAAACTTCAATGAAGAACTCCAACTTAGGATTGACGTTAGGATTGACCGTACCGATACGAGCAGTTTGTTAGATGAAAGACCGAAATGTTCATTGCAAAAAAAAAAACAGTATGAAGCATTGACAGTGTTATTTTATTCGAAAGTACTGAAGTTATTCCAAAATGATGCCGAATTGAACGTTTCTGTGCGGCATATGATGTTTTGTCATGGTGCAAAAAAGTGGATTGTAACGTTTCAATGCAAAAATTTCACTTATTGTAAGATATGAGGAAAGCACGAAAAGCTCGCTTTTCTCACTCACTATCAGATACAAAGGAACTGGACTGAAACATCCGGTTTACTTGTAACGTATCAAAACGTCATGCACTAAAACTGATCTGCGCATACGGTTAAAGTGATTTACTGCAGAATAGTGCCATTACAAGGGAATGATTATGAGAGCGTATAACAAAGGCAGTGAATGGTAAACTTATGATAAGTAATGATGTTGATGACGAAAAAATATTATTGCAACTTCAAGTTTTGAAATCAAACGGTATTAATTGGTTGTTGAGAGGTAATTCTATATGCGGGAAAGTGCAAATCTCTTTCATTAGTCACTTTCTGTTTACATCAATAATTGTTTATGAGAGAAAATTGAGTCAGTGTTATTCGATACAAACGTTCGAAACAGATATAGCTGTTTTTGAATTGAATTGTCATTCACGGAATATAATAGAATAAAGAAAACAATATTATGATTCATATCTGCTAAATTTTGATTGAATTTTTGCGCACATCTGAATGAATTGACAAACTCGGTGTAACGAAGCAATTGGACAATAATGGTTTTAAGGTTGCAACCGCAGTAAAGAACAAGCACATGGTATTGAATCCATGATTGATGAAAATCTGGAAGGAAGGAAAGCCCGATAAGAAGCAATAGTTGTTGAATTCATCAGATTCAGAGCTGATGAGCTATTGGACGCATCCGGTCCTTGATCTGAACAAGTGAATGAGTTTGTGACAGGAAGAGAAACATGCAGATTATTTCAAATCACATCTATCACAACCATCGTGGATGACAGTGAATGTACCGATTCACACAAAAAGAATTGCTCGTCTTGTTTGATGAGGTCAGCAAAATAGCAGTAAATCTCACAGCAAGAATCATTTAGAAACACCTTAGAACGAAAGATTTTCCTCCTCAATTTGCTCTTCATTGGATTCATCGTCTGTCCACATATCGTTGATATTTTGCTTTCTTGTTACAAGTATCACGCACGAACTACTTCACTGTTCCAGATATAACAGTATAAGAACGTCATCTGAAACACCTGAGTCAATAATGCGAATGAATCTTATGACGAATCATACTTTTAGAAAACTCAGAGGTACTAAGGTACGCCACTAGTCTGCCCAATTTTTGTCGGATAGATGAACATGAAACATACTAAAACAATCAACATTCCGATCCCTCGAATGAATATGTGTCTAGGGATTTTTTAGAGTGACCTTTGAAAGTAAATTGCACGATATACCAATAATCTCTTAGAATTAGTCATAAATTCTCTGTACGATGCAGCTGCTAAACCAGTGCTTCTCGCAGGGGGTGAAATAACCGATTTTGGTTAATTTGGAGGTGTCACGGGATAATGAAAGGGATCGAGAAATCAGTATTTCGTGCAGTTGTTATGTTACGATAGAACGCCACTGTGATAGTGTTTTTAACCGGGATGTGTAAACGAGGTTAGTTGATGGCAACACTCTTCGATTCTCCTATTTTCTGAGTGGCTTGTCCGAGTCTAACAGGGTTTTCATTCTTTTCCTTGCTGCTACAATCACTCTTATAGCTCTTATCACCGAAAATGTTCTCTTTTGATAATTTCTCATTCATTTTACTCAACAATTAAAGTCAAATTCTCATTCTATCAAATACACTCTATAATTGATCATTTGACTGTCGAACGTTGTTGAGCAATAATATTCGATTGCTGTATTGTTGATTTCGGTTGTCAACACTCGTCATTGTATCCAGTAAATAGTATATGCTACAGAATGAGATATTGATTCGAACTGTGAAGTGAAATGAGACGAAGTGAATGAGAAAAACTCATCAAGAGAACGATATTCGCATGAAATAGCTATGAGAGTGAATACAACACGTCTGAAAAGAATGAGAATTTATCTAAATCAGTTCGAAGTGAGCGTGTTACAGACAATAGCTTTTCGTGCAATCATAATCAATTGCAGTAATGAGCAACACAACGGTCTAGGACAGTGGTTCTCATAGGGAGTGAAATTACCCGTTTTAGGTAATTTGGGGATGTCGCGAAATTAGTATTCCGTGCAATTATTAGTTATGATAGCACCAGAACGGGAGAACCACTATGCTTCACGAACTGTCTCATTGCCCTATGGCATAATTTATGAATTGTATAACCCTCCTTCGAAGAAAACATTTTATTTTTGAATGCAACTGTTTGAATACATATTGTTTATGAGAACAATCGTCAATGAATATTATCATGTTGGATGTCTAAACACTGAATCAAAAGCTTTTGTAGAATGATATTCGTTGGAATTCGTTCTTCGCAAATATTAGCCAACACATAAGCGTATTTGAGAGCGTAGCTGTTCTGAAAAATAGCACTTCCGATTAAGAGCATATCGAAATTCAAGAATGGTTTCCATTCAGAAAATTGCACCATTTTCCAGTCCCTTGGAAAATGAGAAATTATATGAAAGACATTGTGAAAATTCACGAACATTATTGAAGTTGAAGCACGATGTATGAAAGGCTCGTATGACATCGTCGTAACAATGCAAATTCGTTATCGACACTGGATATTCATTCAGTAAACGCTTCTGTGTCGATCGATCCCCCACAAGTGTAGACACAAGTTCGGTGAAGAACGTTTTTAAGTATGTTCGTTTCTAGAATTAGAAATTGCTTAATTCCCATACTAATGGTTAATATGGTGAAATTTGCTATACATAGTGCCTCCAACAGTCACTGGCTAAAATCGCAGAATAAGAGACTAAATTCCCTCGAATAAGTCCGCCTCTTCAATTGATGAAATATCAACTAAGTGTGTTTTTTCGACTAGTATGCAGAGGTATCTGATACAGATATTACTGAAGGCAATATGAACAATTTCAACGCAGTAAATTACTTAAAATTGAAAACAAGTTTGAGAGCACGGTTTAGAGACGAGTTATTCTTTTGAATTCATAAAGAATCCATTCAGACCGTGTGGATTGTTCACTTCTTGCGATCAATAATTCTGCTGAAACATTCTGAATCAGTTCAGGAACTTCTTCTAGATAAAAAAGACTTATCCGCGTACTGGGTTGTATGATTTTAAGAAGAACGCTAGTGATAAATAAGATCCGTTAACTAACCATTAACATGATTTTTATTTGATGCCTGAGAGCAGATCTTTCATGTGACTTTCGAAGCGTTCTCAGTTTCCTTTTAAGAGTTATAAATGGAATTTCACGGACTGGCATAATCGAGGAGATTATGGTCTGTAATGACTTTACAGATACTTGAAAAGTACTGATGCTGCAAAGTGGCTGAATGCCTCAAAAAACTATTCAAATGTGTCTTTGATCGATGCTAATTAACGTAGCAGTTGCTTGTTCAACTGGATAGAAATTATCTTTTCATCTCACTTCATCTCTCCTCAACTTTAAAGAATTGCAATCAAATATTCATTTGTTGAACATATTCGCTTCCTTGAATACATTACACTCCATTCATTCACGCATTTCTTTTCATCAAAAGAATTGTTATTCACTTCGGATTTGTAAAATCTTTTTAAACTCAAAAATTCGAAAAAATCGTGAGAGCGATAGTTTCTGG
This sequence comes from Anisakis pegreffii, assembly GCA_035041965.1. Classification (NCBI taxonomy): domain Eukaryota; kingdom Metazoa; phylum Nematoda; class Chromadorea; order Rhabditida; family Anisakidae; genus Anisakis; species Anisakis pegreffii. The sequence goes on along the minus strand of JAPYMA010000714.1, from coordinate 54,890 downwards.
TTGCACTACCTTTTTTGGTTGAAGTGAATCGGCGAATACTGGTTTCGATCCTTCGAAGTTAGCAGCAGATAAGTTGCCGATTGACATATTACCGTACTCCATTACATGACTCGATGTAGTGGCCTCTCGTGCAATTTCTACTTGAGTTTTTAGTTTTTCTGATTTCAAATCTCTCTGAAAGATCATTCCTGACTATGTTCGTTGTGGATAAAGCAACTAATGTAAGAGCAATGAACCTAGTTTGTAGGATAGGGTATGCCACGATCTCATGAGTCATGACCAATTTCACATGTACATTACGATAGCCACCGCACCGCAGTTAAATTCCCATCATAGCTGCTGTTTCAAACAGATACGTTGAAAAATGTTGTGGAATAACAGCAGTGCCTCATTTGCATTTTGCGCAAAACCTAATCAGCATAGAACGAATTTAATTGTAGATTTGTAATCAGCATACCAAAATTAGCTAGGAACGATTATTTGGTCTTTTGGTATAAAATCTATTTGCCTTATAATCATTTCCATAACATTTGCTATCGCTGTCATGGCTACTGCATCCAAACTTCATATCAGTTCGATTCAAGAGGCATAGAATTATTAGACGAATGCACTTACACTGTCAGCATTACCCATCCAACTCACTGAGAAAACGTCACCCAAACACGGTAAACCCTCACGATCATTATCACAATAGCATGCCCACGCACTTTCTTTTTCATTTGCAGACGTTACTGCATAAACTAAAAGCTGAACAGTAAGATAGAATATAATGGTATTAAATGAATCAATAAAACTGGTTCAAAACAACACTTGCTTCAAGCTGCATAAATGCAAAAGTTCAGAAATTACCGTTGATGTTTTTTGGCAGAATATTGTTGAACATGGAACCACCTTCGCATGCCTCCATAAAGAATACAACTCGCTTATACTGATGCTTTGCATGCATCAAACGAAGAGCATCGTTCAGCTGCTTAACCGTCAGCTGAAAATTCCCTCTTTATCTAAACGTACTTTTCAGAGTATTGCCAGATGTCGAAGAAAACGAGTTGATTATCGCAATCCTAAAGTTCTCCTTAGCTAACAATTAATTTACAGTGACTATTCATGTGCGTTAACGTGTTTGTTCATTCAGTGGCGATAATTCTATGTATATTCGATAAATTCTTCACACACCATGTAACACTAATACGTAAACTCAAAGGAACCTCCAATCGGCGCTGAGGGCGACAATGGAATTGTACGAGGAATGTACTATTTCCTGAATGGATGAGACAGAAAATTTCAAAATCGGAAACTTTGAGGCATTTTTTGAAAAATGCTTAAAAAGAGGCACATACAATCGAGTTGGGAAATTGAATCAAGCCCGTCGCTCCATGATCGACGAAATAAACGAAAATATGATCACTTGCTGAACTTGCAATTACACGCCCGCTGCCACCTCTCACAGATTTCATATCTCCTTGGAGGATCGCTAAGAAATTTTCCGGAGTTACATCATTGCCTCGATAGTCAACACGAACTCCCTCATAAACATTCGAACCGTTCGGTTGATTAATAATCACACCGGGATTGGGATTACTGAAACTATCTGATATCATCGTTGAAATTAAATTTCAAAGAATTTATTCAAAAACTGCTGCTTTTGTCCTAAACTTCAAACTGAAGTAAAGATAGAACCAGCGAAGATAGTTGATCAAACTGGTTTTTATTTATGGTTAAATGATTGAATTGTGTCAATCAACCATCAATTCTTGAAGAATCCAGAAAATAATAAAGCCATAAAATGCGTCAAGTGCTTCATCATTAATGGTCGAGTTCTTAACAGGATTACATCCGTCACAGCGATGAGCGGTTTGATGACAAGTTTACCTTTTGTGATAAGCGATATCATCGTACATCATTAAGATGATACGTTCTTCGGGTATGCCATGACTCTTGAAAAGGTGAAAGGCATGGCATGCATCTGCCTGCAACAAAGAACATTCAAAATGATCTTTTAGTCTTTAATTCATTACGAAAGATCCTCTCAGCGTTCAGCATTCCAGTTCTTAAACAGAATTGATTTACGCGAAGGAAGTGTTGTATGGATGAATCTAATGGAAGTGGTAACCGAAATCAATGTTATTTTATATGCCTCGCAAGCAAAACATCTAGCAATTTCATTTTATTTCACTCTATTCATTCAGCACAAAGGTTCATTAAAAAACTGATACATGCCGACTAATAAAGCACAAGATGATTGCACAGCAAGTGGAATGTGCATACATTGCAATACGTACAAAACGCATAAGAAATGCAGGAATAAGTGCATAATAAAATCTCCCAGTTTCCACTGATCTCTTCAATATAGTGGATCATGGCAAGGCGAGAGAGATTGCACATCGCCTCAAGAAGTTTTGAGGTATGCCATAGGTGTTCTTAATGTTTTGCTTGGGACAGAGGACAAGTATCTGTAAACGAAGTAGTCTTCAAAAAATTCTTAAAAGTGCTAACCTGATGACGATAATTGATCCAGTCGTAGGAGCCAGCAGCAATGAGAGCCCATATCTTCGGCTGAACCAACTCCTCAGCATCATTTGACACTCTTAAAGGTATGATTTCTGACTTGATTAAGAAAACCAAATCAGAAAATGCTTTTGTTCAAACAGGATATAAAATTTTCTTGAGTTGTTATGTTTAAAAATTTCAGGCTTTTTAAGTCGAATACTTACTTTAAGGATGACTCCGCTGAAATATAGTTTGCTTGAAGTGTTGCAACAACAGGAAAGGTTAATAACAATGTAATCAGATGTGAAATACAAGTCATTATTGATGTAAATATAAACACTGAATAGCTTCCCAAGCGACCATATGATTACGCCAGCGATTGAACAGTTGACTGATGAATAAACTATCGATGTGATCGAATAATCAATGATGAAGAACATATGTGATGAACGGAAGTCAGCTGTTTTGCACGCTAAACGCACGATGAGATAGGTCATCGTCTGAGGGTAGTTGTGATATAACCTCAGAACAAACTCATTAATTACTCTTTGAACGATGAGCTAATCTGACGCTTAATCGATATATGTATTTCACTGTGCTGGCGTACACGGCGGTATTAGATTGATCTGTTTGTAGGAGCCAACTATGAGATTAAATTAAATCTGGGGTTTGAATGTCGGTCTAATATGATAGATTACAAATACGGTATTATCGACTGATTCGCTGATATGATATCGCTGCCATTGTGTGATAATGTATTTAAATTGTTATTTTCTTCTACCTGTTTTTCAATCCTTCATTCCTCCCCAGCAATATTTGGGACAGTATATTCGCCGTACAGTAATTTTTTGTAAGAGTTCTGTTATGAATCATGCGAATAAATATTATTATTTTTATCATTATATTCGCTGATTGAGTCATTGCCTCTGATTTTTTTCTGTCTCGACTGTTAGTTGAAAAGGACCAAAGTTTATCTAGACTCCATTCAGTGCAAACGAAAGATCCAGGAAGTTCACGCAGTCATTCAAATCACCATGTTTTGAGAATAACGATATGCAATAACACTTTCAATTGATAATATCCTCTCAGAATAGCATTGTTAGCATGCCTCCCGAACTTCATTCGCATTCTGGAATGAAACAACTTCTAAGAACCTAAAGAATGATATCCGTGAAACATTGATTGTTTTTCCATTGATGCTAGAATTCACCCACTAGTGGTATGACATAATAATATGTGCATGCTTCGTCGATCACCTCGTTCTGATCATAAATGGGCAATCTATAAATTTTATCGATCTGTCGATGATGCCATAACAATTGATCACCGCAGATCGTGCACAGTGAATGCCATGTTCATAACATTTCTGTTTTCATTCAGCACTCATTTACTTTTGTTGCGTGCGGTGAAGTGGTGCTGTTTATGTGTGCGTTATTTTTTGTGGTGATTTAATTTAGTACATGGTGGTTTGGAACTTATTACATGACTTTATTGTCAATAAATCTTGCGAACTTTTCCCAATCTAATATGATTCTACGTATATTCAATTGTATGGTGAATCGCATGCATCCATCATTGAGTATTCATTCAATTCTGCCTAGAATTACATGTTCAATGGCAGATGTGTTGATTTATAATAGCTTATCAAATAGCTGCGTGATAGTAATGTTGGTATCTTTGTCAACATAGCAAGTGTGATTCATGGTCGAAAATGATACATCTTGTTAACATTTTACCGTTGTTCTATTCTAGGTAGGATATGTTGGCTGCCACCGGTAACTGGATAAGAAGATCGATGGTGATGGCCGAACGGCGTTATATGGTCGCGATGTTAACGAGAGCAAAATTTAGTATCGATTTTCAACAGCTATCATAGCAGTATCAACAAACAACAGATCCGACAATTATATATCGTTAATAGGACAACAAGACGAATACGACGATAATACCAGCAACCACAATTATATGACAGACAAATACGACACCGAGGCGCTAGGAAGCGCCAGGTTACGAGTTTTGAACCATTACAATTGAAATCCAAAGAATGAAAATTTGATGATTTTTGACTCGAGTTTACGAATCATCGATTTTGTTTGCATTTATTCTTTCGGACTGTAAATTAATTGATTTGTATACATGTTGTTACGTCAAGGATGTTCTCATTGTGTATTTATTCATTCATTTTGTGCATTGATCATTATTGTTAGCATTGTAAATCATTTTGTAATTGAAGTGTTATTTATGATTCATTTCCCAGCTATTCAGATTTTGAATCATAAAACATTCTGGTATACAGACGCTGAGATAAACTTTCGCGAGGTTCTTCGCTTTGAAGATATTTGCTTTGAAGGGTACCTCAGCTTGAGGACATACACCTTTTGGGCCTGCTCAGACTTTAACTATGCACCTTAAAGGACTGTTCAGCTTCTATGCATAGCCTCACTGCAGTCACTGCGATAAACTCATACTTGAGAAGAAGCTCTCGAAATTGATCATTTCCTATAGATATAAGATCGAACGAGAAAAATTCATAGTTAGTTGAGGGAAGAGGAGGGGGGGGGAGGGAGAGAGTATTGCAACTAGTGTTGATAATAGTTACACTGGCATATGAAAAAAATAAATCCCATTCAACTAAATTAAGCTTCAAAACTGTAGGGTATGAATCGCCTTATGAAGTTAGCGGTAGGTCTGGAAAGTTCGCCTGGACCACTCATCCTGTAGAGTCGAGTTGCTGTATGGGTGACTCGAAGACCTTTTCCCTCGTAGTGTTATTTAGTGACAGTTAGGCTGTGTTGCAATGATAGATTGGATGTAGCCAATGGTCATATTAAAAATGCAAATTTTGGCTGCGTGGGTGATCCCAACCCGTCGAGCTGCCAACAAGAGGGGCTAGGTTTAGGAAAATGCAAGAGGCGTTCCCCGCCTACCGGCAGTCTCGGCAAATCGGGGAGAAACAACTCAAAATATGCTAGCGATATTTACCCGAGTATCGCTAGCATTCATTCTTCGGAACATATGACGGGCGTTCCCGGCCCGGGAAAGGCGCCGATTTGACCGGGGATAGGGAATGCGCGTAAGTTGGCCTGAGTAGTGTCTTCGGACATTTGCTCAGGTAACGGGGGTTCCCGGACCCACCGTGCGCACTTTCCCTTAACAGGGGAGAATTGTTATCGGGTTGACCATTGGCTGCATACATGAAGTCATTTCACTCCGTTTAAATGTTGCCAAATGCATTATAAGGGGAAAGCTCTCAGGTGTTTGTGGTTACTCGCCGAAGCTTATCTATTAGCTAGTGTCATGATGGCATTCATACAATTCTCTGATAATATCCTTATGTCCCTTGCCAGTGTAGTTATCATTCATCACTAGTGCTACTAAGATACTCGATAACTTCAAACAATCCATTCGAATGGGATAAGAAGCATTATAGCCTCTTCATTTGGAGAAAGGTTTCCAATGAACACCAACTTTCGAAGTTTATCTTTAATAGTTGACCACTTCCGAGAGCTTGAATCTTAGTCTATAGTTATCGCATTAAAAATAACGTATTAGTTAGTTCGCGGGACAGGTAACTTCAGGTGTTGTTAATAGCTGTACTGGCATATCAAATTAAGAAAATGTTCCCTAAAAATTGAGTTTCACTAACGTAGGGTATGAATCGCCTTATGAAGTTAGCGGTAGGTCTGGAAAGTTCGCCTGGACCACTCATCCTGTAGAGTCGAGTCGCTGACTGGTGACTCGAAGAACGTCTTACTCATAGTGCTGTTTAATAACAGCTGGAATAAAGTTCCAATGTTATTAAATGCGTTATGAGGAGAAATCTCTTAGGTGTTTGTGGTTACTCGCCGAAGCTTATCTATTAGCTAGTGTCATGATGGCATTCATACAATTCTATGATGACATCCTTATTTCCCTTGCCAGTGCAGTTATTGTTTGTCATAAGTGGTGATAAGGTATATTTGATAAGTCATCGCTTCTGTTATTAATAACTGACCAGTTTCGAGAGCTTGTATCACGGGCTAGGATTGAATTGGATGGCTGTGGTTTGATCTGTGCATAGATGTTAGAATTTTCTGTTGGCTGCTAGCACAGTGTCTTGTCAGGGTTGGAATAAGTTGATGTGTAAGTTATAAAGATAATCAGTGTTTTTGAAGTAGCGTTTTCGGGGTAACATCATGAAGTTTTCAGAAACTTTATCATTCGAGCACTCACTTGATAACATAAGTAGCTGAAAGCCAGGTAGCCTTCCCCGGATTGCTCTTATACCTTTTTAGGAAGCGAGACCTGAATCAAGCGCTACTTAGCATTAGCATGACTTGAACTCAAATCACTTTTGAGTTGAACTGAAACGATGGCAGCTGACTTAATTCGATTTCATTTTCAAATTATTCAGCTAGAATTTATCCATGTTATCCTCGAGTTTATGTGAATATTTGGTTGATTGTCCCCTTGCTGTTGCTGTTGTTTATGTAATTACTTCGCGTTGTTATTATGTGATTGTTTCGTGCGATCATCACCGTGCTCATCCCGTCTTGATCATTATCGTGTTTTTGATGCTGTCATGCCAGGCATAATGGAGGGAAACATTGCTAGGCATGGTTTGGTGGCATTCAATGAGCGAGGTAGAATCGCAAAGTGCATAGGCACCCTGCACGAAGCCCTCGGGTACAATTCGATGTCACATGTTAAGGTCAGGCTAGAGTTTGATGCTCTTGACTGGAAGCAAGCTCACAAATTTGCTGCGATTGGGATATATTTGAAAATGCCAATGGTGCGTGGCGTGACAGCTGCATAAATGTTTTCCACGTGTTACCACACATTACGCAAGCTATCGGTATCTACTGTTTTAATGAGTTTAGAATTGTCATGACGGCAGCTATTGTAGTTTAGTGCCGGTAAGTTTACTGCTGTATAAGTTGTGGTCTTACCACGATTGTTTGCGTTGCAGTTAGGAATGAAAAACTTGGAACTGGAAAGGTTTTCGAGTTATCGATTTGAGAAGCAATTTAGAAAATGTGCTAGTGCAGCATACTGTTAGAGATAAAGCAAAATATGTCTAATCATAGATCAGGAACATTTCATGAGAACATCGTCACACATGTCTTAGGGCTTAGTGGAACGAGTCTGGAGCCATGATTTAGATTGTTTCGAAATACATGGTGGTATGACACTCGATTAGGATGATGTATTCGCTTGAAAGGAAACAGGGTTATGTAAAACCATTGTTCAAACGTCGTTAGCACAGGGTAGGGATGGAGAAGCAACAATGGATAAAGCATTTACGGTGTGACTAAGGTGTTAGGGTGAATCCATGCTAGGGTGAACCTCACAATGAGATCAGGAGGCTTGAATGGTCATCAATGTTTAACAGTTAGGGGTTTGCGCAGAAAAAGCTGCCGTATATGACTTCTGCCCAATTTTGTTTGTGCGGAGTGTGTGTCATTGAAAACACCCCGTTTCTCCTCAAACGACGTGGGCGAGGTTTCATGTCAAATTTTTCACAGCATCTGGACAGTGCTTCCGAATCTACATGTTCATCTTTCTTTACATCAAACAAAAATTGAATGAGGTAATTCGTGAACGTAACACCACACGAGAACGATGAAGACTGAAACGGTAAAGTTGTATTTAGAAGGAGGTTGTTTTCATAGGTATGAGTTGATTAGATCTGAGAATTACGTTGATTATTTATTATTACAAGGTGATACTAGAAATGTACACTTTGATGCCTTCATTTAACCCCAGAGGTTGCCTTAACTGTACGCGTGACTAGCTGCCGTAGCCAGTTAACTCCGTAAGTACTAACTCCATTAGATGCATTAATTGTGGACGTGGTTAAACACTCCTAGAACGCTTCATCAACGTTGATATTTCGCATTTTAACGCTCCATTTTCGCTGAAGATTTCAAAATGAGGCCTTTCAATTATCAGCAACGCGCATCCTTTAATTCAAACTGCCGTGATATCGCAAGTCAATGCCCAGGTGGAGGGTATTCCTCGCTGTCATGAAAAATACAAACAGAATATGCGAAAATTCAGACTGCATTCTCAAAATGTTTGGCCATGTTCATTCAGGACTACCGGGAACACTATCTCGTACAGGGACAAGGAACGGTCGTTTGAAATATTTATTCCCAATTGATCATGGTAAAACAGGTATAAAAATTAAACCATGAGTATCATGGCCGAATATGGATCCATTATGAAAGTACTAAATAAATGAGGTATATGAGAACTGAAATCAACAATTCTTACGCACTTGGCTACGCCATACTGATCACTTGCGAAGGGGCTGAAAGAAAGAAAAATAAAACAATTCATGAGAACTGCAGTGGAATAGTGTATAATCGTGAGTGTAAGATATTGCAATAGTTAACATCTAAATTCTTTCAAGCAGTCTAATGTTCCGAGAAACGTTCAACATTTGCTCAACGCTTCTCTTCCTAGACCATTGCGTCTCGTCACCGTGATTGAACTGAACACGATTGAGCAGTTCCACCGTAAGAGTAGGAAATTGAATCGCTTCTGACTGCACGTTGAAGAGATCATGAAGATAACGAGAAAAGAAGAGCGTATCATGAAAAACATATCAGATTGTAGGTAATGCAATCCTGCAATCTGATATATTTTTCGTTTCAAAGACCATTATAATGTTATACCCTAGATCGCATCATGCCGTGGCATGCCTGTCCGTATTCAGCGCACGTATTTCCGGTGACCACACTTGCAGCACGGCAACTGGCGGCATGCTGAACGCACTGTCGGCGTTGTTCGTCCGAAACTAAAAAGTGAAAACTCGCGAAAAATTTCCGATTTTTTGCATTCAGTGGTTGAAATAAGAAAGCAGTTTTTCAAGCTGAAATATCAAGTGTTCTGATGTCGGAGCCGAAACTGTTAGTGAGTAACTGTTGACGGATTTTTGCTTGGGAAACACTTGAATTTGTGCATAAATGTTATATGACGATTTTTTGGCGGATAACCTCTAAAAAAATTTGAAAAGGAATCAAATGAGCGGTAAGCAATCTTACGATTTGTCGACGGATTCGTTGATTCTAGGCATTTCATGCCGTAAATGAAGCAAGTGAGCAGATTAACTGGACGACTGTCCTGGCCTGACTGTTCGGGACTCTCCATGTTCGCGTCACAATTGCTTTTCAAAAGCTGACATTGCGAGCTTGTAACACCTTCGTCTAAAACACATATTCGTTCATTAAGATTTGGATGTCATTCATCTCTAATAGAGCAAAAGATCGACGGAAAATGAAGGAACCATTTTCTTGCGAAATCCATTTGACAGTGCATCTTCAAGCCCCAAACCACTTGAACCGTTTAATGCTATGGCAATATCTCACAACAAGGGATAGATGAGGGATGTCAAAGATGTAAAGAAGTCTCAGTTGAATTCACTTACTCCTATCGGCACTGGCAACGGTAAGAAGAGCCATTGAAGCGAACAGGATGACTTTGTTCATCTCGTAAACGTTCCCGGAATATGATGAATATTCGCATTCATATATGTCTTATATACGCATTTTATCTACTCAACGCCCATCCTCTGCTCGGGAACCGCGATCAGAAATCTCTCTCGGTGTATTTTCTCATTCATTTCTCGCTTCTATAATACGGTGAATCGAGTCTTTTTATTTCTGCCAACACTACTTCACGATACTCGATCGGAATGGTGGTAGAGAGGAATGTTGATGAATTTTCATATGACTTGAGCAGCTCATTCAATGTTTGATTGATATTAATCGGAATCATATGGACGAATCCCAATAATATGATGTTTATGCAACAAAGCAGATTACAATTCACGCCAGCAAATTGATGTATCACGTAATTGTTCGTCACTGTATCTGATCATAACAGAATATCACATCACTGCAAAAAGTTGACAGTTTTCGCTGCTTACAAATTATTTTCTAGATCATCATATGCAGTATTGATACACGCCATACCGATTGCCCAAGCATACACAAAGCTCCGATTGAAAACGATAACTGTCACAGCAATGCCATGCACAGTAATTCACTACTATAGTATGCAGGTGAAAATTTCTTCAAAACTTTGAAGCTATAACACGAAAATCGCCTTTATTCAAATAGTGTGAAGGTGGAGAGGGCGAACGTAATTTGATGTTTTATCGTGATCATCCAAATGTTGAAATCGTCACTAGCGATGCATTATCGATTGTTGCTAATTTTGATTCAAATTGTACCGTTGAATAATTTTGCATCGTTATCGTACCTCTGTATGTGTGTTTTGTTTCCCTACTTGCCCAATAATTTTTGGTTTAAAACAGCATTTAGATTCAGTGATTTTGATTATTTCATTATGCTCGATCCACATGGCAACTGTGCGAAATATTGATACATGTTAAGATTTGACATTTTTAACATGTATTGTGATCCGTATCCAGTGACTAGTCCGTTTAATAGTTCAGATATATCATACAGAATCACATCAGCAAATGCGATGCTCAGCAACGTTAGGATTCATGAGTAAAACATGCTGTAAATGGACAAATTAATCGGAAAACGGGAGTGTTTGGATGTGAATATGGGTGTTATCAACAACAAAACTGATAAATCAAAGAACTGCGCAAATTGTTATCGCTACGACGATACCATGACCATGCATCGATAAAATTGCAGTATTGAATCATATCGCCAACTCACAAGCACCATGATCGCTTCCCATTCTCATGAACAGATCGGTTACAGACTTATTGATGGATCTCAAGATTATAATGCATAACTGAGTGATTTGTCTACGTCGCGAAATTCTGAACAATCGTTCTATATGCTGACCGATTTTCCACTACCTTAACAATATAAGGACTATCAGTTTGCAGCCATCTGTATGATCACCTTACTGAGCACGTTTTGTGTTGACAGCAATCTGGGTATTTTTTAAAAGTGGGTTCCAAAGTTCACATCAAAGAAGTCGTGAACAACGGTAGGAGATCAAAGCCATATGTGGAGAGCTCAATGCTTACTTCCGTAAAAAGAAGACTGAATTAGTTTCGTGACTTTGCGATTGATTTGTGACACTCACGAGACGTGTCAAATTATTGACTTTTGATAGTTGTCAATGCCCGGATTGAGGGCACTCCTCGCCTTCACGAAATATACAAACAGAATAAGCGAAAATTCAGACTGCCAACTCAAAATGTTTGACAATGTTCACTCAGTACTACCGTGAACAAGCAGGAAACGGTCGTTTGAAATATTTATTCCCAACTAAACATTGTAAAACAGAGGTATAAAAATTAAACCATAAGTATCATGGCCGAATGTGAGTCCATTATGAATAAATGAGGTTCATGAGAACTGAAGTCAACAATTGCTTCGCACTTATATCCGTTGGCCACGCCGAACGTTGCGCCATACTGATCACTTGCGAAGGGGCTGAAAGAAAGAAAAATAAAACAATTCATGAGAACTGCAGTGGAATAGTGTATAATCGTGAGTGTGTGATATTGCAATAGTTAACATCTAAATTCTTTCAAGCAGTCTAATGTTCCGAGAAACGTTCAACATTTGCTCAACGCTTCTCTTCCTAGACCATTGCGTCTCGTCACCGTGATTGAACTGAACACGATTGAGCAGTTCCATCGTAAGAGTAGGAAATTGAATCGCTTCTGACTGCACGTCGAAGAGATCATGAAGATAACGAGAAAAGAAGAGCGTATCATGAAAAACATATCAGATTGTAGGTAATGCAATCCTGCAATCTGATATATTTTTCGTTTCAAAGACCATTATAATGTTATACCCTAGATCGCATCATGCCGTGGCATGCCTGTCCGTATTCAGCGCACATATTTCCAGTGACGCCACTTGCAGCACGGCAGTTGGAGGCATGCTGAACGCACTGTCGGCGTTGTTCGTCCGGAACTAAAAAGCGAAAACTCGCGAAAAATTTCCGATTTTTTGCATTCAGTGGTTGAAATAAGAAAGCAGTTTTTCAAGATGAAATATCAAGTGTTCTGATGTCGGAGCCGAAACTGTTAGTGAGTAACTGTTGACGGATTTTTGCTTGGGAAACACTTGAATTTGTGCAGAAATGTTATACGACGATTTTTTGGCGGATAACCTCTAAAAAGATTTGGAAAGGAATCAAATGAGCGGTGAGCAATCTTACGATTTGTCGACGGATTCGTTGATTCTAGGCATTTCATGCCGTAGATGAAGCAAGTGAGCAGATTAGCTGGACGACTGTCCTGGCCTAACTGTTCGGGACTCTCCATGTTTCCGTCACAATTGCCTTTCAAAAGCTGACATCGCGAGCTTGCAACACCTTCGTCTAAAACACATATTCGTTCATTAAGATTTGGATGTCATTCATCTCTAATAGAGCAAAAGATCGACGAAAAATGAAGGAACCATTTTCTTGCGGAATCCATTTGACAGTGCATCTTCAAGCCCCAAACCACTTGAACCGTTTAATGCTATGGCAATATCTCACAACAAGGGATAGATGAAGAATGCCAAAGATGTAAAGAAGTCTCAGTTGAATTCACTTACTGCTATCGGCACTGGCAACGGTAAGAAGAGCCATTGAAGCGAACAGGATGACTTTGTTCATCTCGTAAACGTTCCCGGAATATGATGAATATTCGCATTCATATATGTCTTATATACGCATTTTATCTACCCAACGCCTATCCTCTGCTCGGGAACCTCAACCAGACATTTCCCTCGGTGTAATTTTCTCTGTCATTCCTCGCTCCTGTACTACGTCCATTTCTCGTCTGTTTCTCCACGACATCGCTACTTCATCATGATGGATCGGGAGGATAGCAGAGGAGGATTATGATGAATTTCCAGACTTGTCGCCATTATGAATTCCATTAATCCATATCGGCTCATTCATTTAACACGTCACTGATATTAATCGGGACTGAGTAATATCAGACAAAGTAATATCATATTAACGAAACTAAGTAGTATCAAAATTTATTCACCAAAAGCAATTTGCATTTCCTGCAACAAAATGATGTGTGATGTTACTTGATTGGATTGTAATACAATATCGTATCACTGCGAAAAGTTAACACTTTTGCTTGTCTGCAAATTATTTTCTGGATCATTATATACGGCACTGATAGGCACAATGACGATTACCCAAGCACACACAGAGTTCCGATTGAAAACGTCGACTGCCACAGCAAAGTTTATGGCAAACAAAACGCAGTAGTTCACTACTGCAGTATGCTTATGAAGTATTCTTCAATAATTAGATACAGTAAGAAGAACAAAATTGAGTATCTTATCGTCATCATCAAAACATTGAAATCTTCATTTGGAATGAGCGATCGACTGATTGATTATTGTTGATTTTGTTTAAAATTGTACCGTTGAACAATTTTACATGGCTATCGTATCTTTGAAGGCGTGTTTTGTTTTACTATTTGCCCAACAATTTTTGGTTTTGAACAGAATTTAGATTCAGTGATTTGGAGTATTTCATTACGTTCGATCAACGTGGCAACTGTGCGAAATATCGATAAATGTTAAGATTTGATATTTTTATCACGTGCTGTGATCCGTATCCAGTGATTAGTCCGTTTAATACTTCAGATATATCATACAGAATCACATCAGCAAACGCGATGCTCAGCAACGTTAGGATTCATGAATAAAACATGTTGTAAATGGACAAATTATTCGGAAAACGGGAGTGTTTGGATGTGAATATGGGTGTTATCATCAACAAAACATTCAGAAATCAAAGAACTGTGCAAATTGTCATCGCTATGACGATACCATCACCATGCATCGATGAAATTGCAGTATTGAATCAGATCGCCAACTCACAAACACCACGATCACATCCCATTTGTATGAGCAGATTGGTTGTAGACTTATTGCTGGATTTCGAAGTTATTACTGAGCGATTTCCCTAAATCGCGAAATTCTAAATATTTGTTTTTTATGTTGACCAACTATACACTGCTATAGGAATGTTAGGACAACAATCTTCGAGATAACTGTGTGATAGGCTTTACTGATGGAGCAGATTTTGTGCTGGCAGCAAAATAGATATGCTTGAAGGATTTGTGCTTTATTTCAAACTTCAAATCAACGAAGTCGTGAACAATGGAAAAGTATCAGTGGGCATTATGACGAGGTTGTGACGCTCAAAAGACGCTTCAAATCTGTGCTTGTTTCAAATCGACTTTGATAATTATCAATAACCAGGTAGAGAATAACTGTGTCTGAAAGATAGATTTGCTCGCGAATCGCGATCAGAAATCTCCCTCGGTGTATTTTCTCATTCATTTCTCGCTTCTATAATACGATGAATCGACTCTCTTTATTTCTGCCAACACTATTTCACAATATTCGATCGGAATGGTGGTAGAGAGGAATGTTTATGAATTTTCATATGAACTGAGCAGCTCATTCAATGTTTGATTGATATTAATCGGAATCGTATCGACAAATCCCAATAATATGCTTATGCAACAAAGCAGATTGCAATTCACGTCAACAAGTTGACATATCATGTAATCGTTCGACATCGTATCTGATTTGATCATATCAGAATATCATACCACTGCAAAAAGTTGACAGGCTTACTTATTTGCAAATTATTTCCTGGATCATCATATGCAGTATTGATACACACCATACCGATTGCCCAAGCCTATACAGAGCTACGATCGAAAATGGCAACTGCTACAGCCATGTTTACGACAAGTCATGAACAGTAATTCACTACAATAGCATGTAGGTAAAAAATCCTTCAACATTTTGATACAATGATACGAAAATAGCCTCTATTCAGGTGGTGTAAATGTGGACAGAGTGGACAAAGTTCGATGTTTATCTTGATCATTCAAATGTTGAAATCTTCACTTGCAATGGATTATCGATTGATTGATTGTTGTTAATTATGATTCAGATTGAATCGTTAAATAATTTTGTATTGCTATCGTAATTCTGAATGTGCGGTTTGTTTTACTGCTTACCCGACTATTTTGTGTGTATGGGGCTAAAATGACGAGAACTTTAAGAATGCATGTGCTTAGACCAGATGGTCTTTCTTTAGCTTGTAAGCAAGACAGAGCTTGCATGTTGTGATCTAACACTTAGAACATACTCGAATGGAACGAAGAACACTTAGCTACGATACAAACACTCCTTGTAGTGGATTGGATGAGAGTTAAAAAGCGGATAAGTTGGCTTCAATATCGTTAATTAGATGTAACACAAACAGAAGCATTACCTGAATCACTTTTTGAATAATTATGATAAATATATGTTTATTCAATATGAGCATATCAAATGCATGGAATTTGACTAGGAGAATTCTATAAAAGAAATCGAAACGCTCGATGAGCATCATTGTATTTTGATCGCCACCTTCCTCGGTCGTCTTCAGCTTCCCTTCCTTTCGTCTCTCGGATACAACTCCATCAGATATGGGCGCAGCACTGTTGCTTTTCTTGGCCATAATCATCGGTACTGGAGTGGCATATCACCTCGGTTATTTGGATCCGTACATTGCACAGGCTAAAGAGCAACTCAAAGCCAAGCAAGGATGATCTTGTTGGCCTCGAATAACTGATTTATTGATTTATTATCGTTGATTAATGCCACACGATTTCGTTTATCTTCTACCTCGTTTATTCATTCCGATCCACCCATGCATGCATCTCTCCGCCTAACTCAACAACCCTCAGTTGTCAACAGAATCTGTGATACGTGATAAATATATCTGTTGATTTATATGATGTGAGTCGTGTTTTGGGTTGATTGAATACTCGTTTGATGTAACGAATTAATTATTTGATTAAATGATCCATTCTAAATATTCGTCTCATTTTGCTGCATTGATTTACTTTACGTTTTACTCCACTGAAGCATTCATTTGCTGGAATGATGTCACCGAAATGAACAAGCGAAATCGGCTTTACGCAAATTTCAAAGGCAGTGCTCGGTTATTCTCTACTAGAACATAATAGTGGTGAATCGGTGTACACAATGGCAATTGAGAATTGTTAATTGTTAATACTGTGTCCACAGGAGAAGTATTTTCAAAAGATAAACTTTATTACAGTAAAAATACACTGGATGCAAATAAATTCTGTGATGGCAATCAGTCTACCCGAAAATACCGAATACAATAAGAAGTAGATCTTAGCCAATAGGCCGAGAAGCGATAGGCTGATTATTAAATAAATAAGAAATAAAACACCGCAGTGTGCGAACACAGAAGCCACGAGCAAATTCATTAACAAACAACCGACCACAACATCAACGGTATGGATCAACAATAATAACACAGTGAAACTTCCAGGATTAAATGCCGAACGTTCAAACCATCAGACACAATAGAGTGCACGAAAACTGCGGTCAAACTCGGCGAGAAACGAACCCGACAAGAAATAAATAGTGGTAACAAATAAGAATCCGAGAATTTCAAAGAAAATCGCTGTGTCCGAGGAAAATCTACGGCACTGATTCAACCGTCTCTATAATCAATCGAAAGTTCCAATTAACTGCTCATATCGCTTCTTGCTGGTCAAATAAACATGTTGCAAAAGCCATCACAGATGGGAACTCAATACTCAACAACCTCGCTGACTGAATTAGATAGAATAGATGTCAACTCGAGAAACTGTTGACTGTTCATAAAGCGATTGACTATTCGTGTTTCACATTGATTTCAGTATCTTTTGCTGGTTCCGCATCCACGGGTGGATTATATGGAGCCTCCAATTCGAGAACACCCTCAGCTGTGAAACGACATTTTATTTCTGAAAGTGTTGAACAATTATGAATCGGGAAAATGGAAAATGTGTTGAAGAATCAAATCAAAAATGGGATATCGAGCCACACTTTGAGCAAAATTTCAATCAGCTAATCATGAGAACAAGATTAAAAAATAACCGTTCGGATCAACTCCTTTCGGTAATTCCATCTTACGAGAGAATTCATATTTGGAATTCTCGTCGCTATGCTTCGCCTCAACAATCAATGAGCTATCTTTCGCACTCGTCTTTACGCACACCTGAAAAGAAACTGAATCACAAACAACAATCGAAAATCAGGTATTCAAAATATCAAAGTATTCAAATGCCTTAGTTGTTTCGTTTTCTGGAAAACGTCTGCATTTCCACTCATTACTAAACATCATTACCGTTACCCGTCAACTTTGGGTGTTCACTTTTCAATTAAGATTTGAGGTGCAGCAATGACTGATTCCGGTCAGCTTGATTCTATAAACGAATGATACAAATGAGAGAGGCTCACTTCTTCAGGTTTGAATCGTCTCACGTCGAATTCAAGCATGAACTTCTTGACGCCGTTCTCCTCAACAATTGGATTCTGAATACGATAGAATTCAGCTAACACCGGATGATCGCGCATTCTCCTCGGGCAAAACTCGCCTGCCCAACCACGGGACATTGCTGAAAATGATCACAAAATTCGCTGATTGCTCTTGAAATCACGAAACAGAAACCATACAGCATCCTATTGCAACCGTTCTGGCGCAATTTATCGTAATCTCACATTTGTGGACAGTTAAACAGAAGAACCAAGACCACTCCATAATAGCAGTGATACGCGAACAGAACTCACGAAATGCCTGATCGAAGTAGTCCTCCACTTCACGAATCTGACGTTCGAGATTTCTGAATGGATTCGACGATCTGAACGACGGAAACCATGGCAGATGGGAGAACTGACGATTCATTAATGACTTGCATGATGCATTCTTGGCCATACAACGACCACACTGTGCGCCACGAAGCAGAGCTTGACGGAGCATTCTGTCGTCTTAACAAACGAAATGCGAAGTGACAACGATATTGAGAGAGTCCTGAAACGCAACAGAAACTCAACTTCAACGAGATTTTCCAATAGTTTCGTTTTCCGAACATTCTAGCACGCCACTGGCACAGTATATTTATTCTGACACTTACATTCTCGTTCTCTAATAAGTGATTGCAAGCATGAAGGCTTTAGATTGCTTGTTTTGAGAGTTATTATTATCACATAGAGAATACTTTTTTTTGGAAAATCAATGAGACGATTGAGAGGCATTTCTGATGCCATCACATTCATAGCGCGAAGCCATCCGCTCAATCGTTTCTGATTATCGAATCAATAATAATAAGTACATCACTACAAGCACAATAACAACGAAAATCACAAATAAATAGTATCACTGCAAACGAAAATGATGATAACAATATGAACTCATCGATGCTATCTTCAAAACAACTTCAGAAATCTTTCAACAATTCAACGGCCATCTAAATCCCGATTACAATTGCACTGAATACAACCAAACGCTTGCTCGTATTTATATGTTGAGAATGTGTTGCGAAAGTAATGCAGACACTGACGTCACAAGTGCATTTGATGGGTTTTGTTTACACCTTCTCTTAAGATCAATTGTGCAGAGGAGAGTATTCTCGAAGAGTGTAGAAGGGTTACACAGCAAACACTTATGAATGCGCGTTCTCGACATCACGAGCAAATTCCCGAGAAATCGAATTTATCAGATAATCTTCTCATGATTGCAAGTAACCAACTGGTAGTTCTATTACAGAATGAGACTTATTCAGTACCAGAATAAGCTGGTAACTAAGAAGACAATCTTGGCAATATGAATGAATATGAACCATCCTGGATAACAACACCAAGAAAACGCCTTCGTTCAAGTTATAAAGATAGCATATAAACATTCCAAGGACATTGGAGGGCAAATATGAGCATATAATTGACGGTAACCGATAGCATTTGACCCGTTCAATTGCACAATATGAACCAGCTGATATATGACATGAGTTGTTTGATGGATCGATTATTATTTTAATTGGCTGATTAACTGACTATTATTATTAGGATCATTATTAAAATTATCATTATACTTCGTTAGAATACACTGATTGTTCTGATGAATTCACGAATCGGTTATTTAGTTGTTGATGTATGTTTGTGATCGTGAAACACGCAAAAACTAAAGCTCAAGAATATTCTTTTGAATTTGAGAATCTCAATGAAACAAGACGATATCTACCATGAAAATAATAATAACAAATGCGAAAGATTATTCGAAAAAAAGAACACACCACAATAATCATCATATAAATGCACACCGTCATCAACGTAAAAACAAACAACCGAAGCTGATTGCCTATGCACCTATTTATAGATAAGTCCAAAATTCAACGTCAAAGTGTATTACTTAAAATTTCATCAGCCACAAGAGAAAAAACAACAATCAGCGATTAGACAATCGATATGATTGCCATACAAAAAGTGAATAATCCACCTATACGAGATAACTTGGCCTATTACATTACATCAAAAACTTGTTCTTTGATCGAAACGATCGCAATGACTCAAAATTGCATCATCCGTGTGTCTTGTCAATTAACTTTAAAAGCTGTAGGGATAAGTCCAAACTCATCCGCTCAAATTAATTGAGACTTACGATGGACTAACAATCAACCAAGAGATTCTCATGTTGTTTCTTTCGATTCACATAAAAGAGGTGTCATGACTGGTGAGTTGTGAAGAAGTTTTTGAATATTTTAAAATGATATTTAGATAACCAGAATTAGAATTACCTAAGTAGAATATCAACAGTTTGATCGACAGATTGTTTATGCATACAGCCATCAGATCTAGAATAATGATCTATCTTGCGGAGGATCATTGAGGAAATGTTTAGGGGGATAGTTTGATAAAAATAAAAACGAAGATTTATTTAATATTTTGTTCAGTGTGGATTATTATCATCGTTATGAATGACAATGTGTATGACTGTTGTTTTTGCTAATTCATTTGATTGAGCTATTATTAATTGAGCTATTATTATAAGGACAACATAATGATATGACTCATTCATAGACTAATTTACTGACTATTATAAGATTATTATCGAAACGGTTATTATGCCGTTCGCTGTCATTCGATTCCGTTTGTATGCATCGATGAATTTATGAACTCTCGAATCGATGTTATTATTACTATGGTTTAATTACTCAAATTTGGGGCAATTGGGCTGATAAACAATTCTACCACAAGTTGCAATCGTTACGCCAATTATGCTTTGTTCGACAGTCATACTTCGTTATTTCCTTCTCGGAGACTACTCTGACCGCTGTCAATCTTCTTTTATCGAAATAAATCTATTGAAAAACTTCGTTTTCTCCACACAGTCTTCCTGATACGTTTTAATTCTATTCGAATACAATAGTGTAATAATCATAATATATGTTTTTCTGAAATATTATATGTTTTAACTATCTTCGAATGTGATGGTTTGATTATCCAATTCTGACAGTAACTGTTTGAAAGCACTATGTAACAATTGGAGCCAGTCGTTCGAACCAAATGTATTAAATGAAAGGGAAACTATTTTGAGTCAAAAGCATAATATAACTAATCGTTGCAGTCAATTATCACCAAATTAAAGAAAATCGCTCTATTTGAGCAGAAATTTTACTTAATTTTATCGATAGAAAAAAGCTCGTTTCTCAGTCTCATCAAAGTACTTCTTCATTATCCGCACAGGGCTACACGAATCGATTTCAAGTCAACAATTCGCCTGTGCATAACCACTGGAGGAGAAAGGAAACCTTAATAGACCTGATCCAAAACAGAGTTCAGTTTTCAGTTCCATTACCCGCAATCGATAGGAAGTTTTCTAGCCCCAAACTGTTTTCACAAAACAGCGAACAAATGAAATAAGATGAGAGGAAAACATAAACATCAGAAAATATCGTTCCAAAACGGCAGATATTGCACTGATGTCGAATTGTACAGATTTCTATCCATTCAATGCAAACAACTTTCAAGTCTTTATGCCAACAGAACAATTTTTATTTCATTCAAACTTCACAAAAACGATTTCTTTTCATAATTTTTTTGCTTACAATCAACACAAGCAACATGAGGCGAGCACTAATCGTGAGTGAGTTAATTAAAAATGAATCGAATAGTCAGAAAAAAAAACAGTTAAAATGCAACAATAAAAAAAGTGGAATGATAGAATTATTAAAACTATTGAACCATATTTTCGATGATATCAATTACACTAAATCAGCCAAGCAATCAACGTAGAGTAAGTGACCAATCAATTAAGTACACTGATAATCATGATAATCGCTCATATTTACAAAAACAGAACACTGCCGACGAGTACAAACGAACACCAGAAAAAGCTCTCGTCAAGAGAATATGAGGACTTTCGTATGGAGGCTACATATAAAATTTAGCAGATCAAAAAAAAAAACAAACCAGAAAAATTTCTGCTTATTTTGAGCAATCTGGCAGCTGAACTTCAAGACTGCCAGTTTTCCATTTCATCACCGAGAAAATTTTGAACAGAATGCAGACAAACATTTCACATAAACGTTTCCTATTATGAAGAAAAGGATTACGATTCACCGTAATATCGATAGAGTAGACGGTAATCGTCCGGTAACGCATCCTTTATCGTGTCTCGAATTTCCGAGTTCTTGAAAAGCTGACCAAGTAAACGCAGTGAACGCGTTAGAAGTTCCTGAAAAGCGCTTTACTAATTCAATCGATTCATCACACGAATCAATCGGTTATATCATATGTTGATCGTAGAATTATATGAACAGTTGACACCACTTAATTATAACTAATTGCACAATTACTCGAAAATCAGTTCGAATAAACAACGGATTATGAATGATTCTATCGTTCCGTCCCGTTTTGGGCGCTTAATTGAGCGACACGATGCACCACAGCTTTCAACCAAACAAGCTTTGGAATGCCTTAATTTTGAGTGATATTTCATCAGTGCAATGGACTTCTGACGACAGCATATGAATCAGTTGATCACAACAACATATTTGAATAAAATCGCAAAGTTTTTCGTCCATTATCATCAACAAATCACAACACCTGTTCATGTCGTTCGCTATCCATTCTCAATGTCGAAGCACTACTGTAGCCATTGGACGGTTGCAATCCAATCGGGGCATTGAAACCACTTCTGCAAATAAAACTCATCAAATATTAGGAGTCGTTGAATATCCGAATCTTTACTATCCGAATCAAATGTATGATACAATTTTTCAGTTCATCTACAACAACGACTCTATAAGAACAAACCGTGATGTTGTGGCCATATCTTCCAAGTATGCAGTCGATGAAGCTGTACTCAAACGATCCTCATCATCCACAATCTGCTTTCCAGAATGCCATTCCTTAACAGAGTATCAGTTGTGCATGCGTGCAGTTACCCAATAAGGATTCCTCTTTACAACGGAGCAAGATTGTTCCGTCTCATTGGAGACAATCTTCCGCAAATGGTGAAAATTTTCGTATATAATCCCTGTTTTATGCCGACTGCGTCTATCAAGTTCCTCGGTGATTACTTGGTTGAAATACTTTCACAAAGCGAAAATAAACCAAAACTTGACAAACTTATCAAAACTCGCATCGAATATAACTTCACTACCGAACACGATCAAGCTACTGTTCTGTCTCTATGAATAACAAACACATCAAGCAGCCGTTGAACTATCAAACAATTAAGTTCACATCGTCAAGTTTTAAGGAACTGATTACTTGGGAAGATTCATCATCAGCAATTGGCACAGTGTCCCAACCATCGGGCCCTTGTACACCTCTCCTCCCCCTTACTGCATTCCCTCTTCCAAAACCACCCATCACGTTGTCGTTAGTAAAAATACTTACGCTGTCAGAAACGAATCTATCGTCACTCTTTATTGCTGCGGTGGTCGATTCGGATTCCAACTGAAGCATCAAAGAAACCAATAAAATTCAACAAAAAAAACATGTTTGATGTAAGTTCACTGAAAATTTTTAGGTGGATCAATTCCGACTGAGTGATTTGTCAATCGCTTTCGGGAAAATTAATTCTTCAATTAGTCGATAATCCAATCGATAGATAAATCTGTGCGTTTGATGTCTTTAATCAAAAGCGATTGAATCATAAAATGTGCTCTATAGTAAGCATTTGAAATGGCATCATGTAATAAAAATGAGCATCTTGACAGTTCAGTCGTCATCGCAAGCGTTTTAAGGGAACAGTCTGATGATTAACTCTCGATTAAGGGCTGAACTAACACGCACTTTAAATTCATGCCAACCTCAAAACATCGACACGCAGAATGAACGTGCACGGTCTCAATGTGGCTAAAGATCGAGGTGGCCAATTTTCCGGTGTTGCCGGTTGGAAGAATTACTTTACAAATGAGAACAGCACCAATTTCCACATCGATTCGGAACAAAAACAAAGCAACAATATTCCATGAATGTTAATAACGATAATTATAAGAGAAGATGCTTATGAAATTATCTCTAACTTTAGCATCAGTAATATTCCAAACAGCTATCCGCTCCTGACGACTTCTCTTCTCACGAATCACAACAACATTGATCATTTGGTTGTGCCGAAAATTGGATGATGCACCTGTTACTAATTTATAAAGAATATCACTTTTATCCAATATTGGTCCGATCCAATCGGCGAAAACTACACCAGTTTTGGTTGCGTTCATAATGCAATCGCCGACATTCACCGTTGTTACCATCTGAAGAGAAGAAGAAGCAACTGATAAATGTAGTTTATCAGATGAATACATTGAAAGCCACCATTCGCTATTCACAAGTCCGTTTTCAGTGGCATGGAGACGTTTAAAACAGTTTAAAGATCAGTATGGATTCATTAATTTGGAACAAAAAACTTCTCAACAATCAGTTTTCAAATCGTCTGACTGCTCTGAAATTCAGCACGAAAAGAGCTGTTGGAAGAGGAGGACCGATAAAAACAAGAAAGCAATTACGCATTTTGATACGTACTCGTACAAATTCAGTTAAGGTTTTATGCCGTATGTCAGCCTAGCTTAGAATCAGATAATTTGTGGGGATCATACCGTAAACAGTTAACGAGTGAAAATATAGTCCACAAGGAGTATTACTTTTCTATTGTTTGACACTAATGTGGACAACACTGACGTCTACTTTATTGCTCGCAGTGAATCAATCCCTTTCGAGAGAATAAGCGCAAGGTGAACCTTAAGGGTGTTTCGACATGGCTGACAAAGCAAAATCGCTCTAATCTTTCGCCATTTTGCCACTTCGAAATGAATATTTGGATGCTGATGACGTTTACGCAACGAAGACGATCTGTAAACACCACAGAATGGACAATCGTGAACATGAGACAACCAATATTCTTTGCTCGTTTAAGTCTCAGTGATGAACGGCAATAAATGTAATAATTAACCGATTCAACGCAGGAACACAATCAATTCCTTTCAACGAGATAGTAAAATCGCTTCGAAACGGAATAACCGATAAAACTGTCTAACAACGAATCAGTCTGAGAGGGAGTCTTGTATAAAGGCGATTCGCCCAGGTATCCATCACAGAATGCATTCCCAACAGTTATGTGTGATTAGGCAATCTAATTTCATAAAATAAATCAATGATCTATAGGAAGATTTTCAAACGCAAACATAAACGAAAATCCCTGACATCCTCGGGGGTTCGATTAGTTACATTCGAACACCTCATTGATACGATTATGAGCATTCAGTTATCTCGAAATCTCACCGGTTTACAATCAACTGTCACATTTTCTAAGCGAGAGGTAGAATTAAAATCATCCATGATTTCTATGAGGGCAGAAGTAAGCACCTAGACAAGCAACTGCGAATCGAGCTGAAAACTGCTCAAAATCAAGATATTCAGAATTCTTAAAACACTTTGTGGGCCACATGCGACTCGCTGACTGCGTATTGTTGACTCACCATAATACCTAACTTGTACCTAATACCTCACTTGTCAGATAAAAATACCGGTCTTCTAAAATTTTTAAAACTCACATCACGAAAAATTCTACCCAGTCGCCATTCTCCAACTTATCTTCATATTTTAAAATCCCTTCGCCAAGTAGTGGATTCCATATAAAAGACGAACTGCGATGCAAACTAACCACTACTCCTTCGAAGGGACCAACCGGTTCATCCTTAAAGTTTGTGACAAGTCAATTGCAATATGAATTTGTATGATGCACTATGTTGATATCACACTATATTAATACGCCATATTAATTACTGCTCCCTTCATACTTTCATACTTGGCTATTGCTGGTGTTGAACAGCGTGATGATATAATGTGTGAATAAAATCATAAATTTCAGTATAATAACAAACGTATTTGTAAGCAACACACACAGCATGATAAAAATTGAACTGAACAAGCATACCGGGTTGCTGTGACATTCTTTAGATGGATGTCTAATTGATTCCTCAGCTATGAACCATTTCTCGTTTGTGCTTGCTTGATATTTTGCTCTTCTTTAAAATTTTGAATGATGTGAAAAAAAATTGTTAATGAAACTGAAAAATTCTGAATGAAAAAACTGGTTTCGTCTGGCACTATCAAAATAAATCTATAGTACGATCCAATGACAAGAAATGCCCGTAGTAAATGATCAGAATAGTTTTCTTCCGTTCTCGAAATGAAGCAAACAAAAACGAAAAAAAATGCATAAGCAACACTTTCAATAGAGTACACCAAAAGCCGAAAGCAGTGAGAGGCAATCAACTATATCATAACTGAGTATGACTAATACACAACAAGAAATCATTTTATTCGAATGAATAAATGAAAAAATGAGAATAATGAAAAGAAACCTCTCAATAGAAACTCCATTGTAAGCTACAACAGGTACAACGAGATCAATTAATTTTGCGCACACTTCAACTAGACCGAAATAACGTGCAGTTGCCAAGAAGTCACCTCTATCGTTGATAATCTTGACATTTGCAGGCGTATCAAATACAACTGTTGTTTTTATCTGAACGATGCGATAAGTCTCAATTCACATTTCAATCAAATGCGCTAATCTATCGCTTGAGCACTGCCTGCTGACATGATGTTATGCGCAGGAATCCTCTCGTTTAAGGTAGTGTTTCTGAATGCGAGAGACAACAACCACCTCCTTCCTCCCTTTGTTTTCTCCATTCTGAACGATTTGTCAGAAAGTAGGTGCAAACTGTTTGCTGTATGAGATTAGCCTCAAACTCCAGAGAGGTTGATTCTGATTGCCCAAATTAAAATATAAATGGTTGAAACCGTGAATGAATCTGAACACAGACATCAGAAGTTTGAAGGCAGTAATATGTGATGCCAGACTCCGAGCTAGCAGCATTTCGAGTGTTCCGAACAACGAATATGGTGACACTTAATTCAGTGAACAATTGCATCGGACATAAAAACGATCTGAATGCCGAAAACAGCAGCTACGAGGAATGCAAGCAAACGAAATTCCACGCAGAAATGTACGAAAAAAATAAACTATACGGCATCTTCTTTGTCCGCTTCGCTGCTTAACGTTTGAAAGGAAAACAAAAAACCGTCGAAGAATGGACAGTTGGAAGGCATGATGAGCAGTTAAGGAACGTACCCGAACCGAACCATTTACAACTTCTGTTGGGAGAATCGGTGGTATTTTTTGCACACGAGCTAGTGAAAAGTCGTAATCAGCAGCCGTATGCTCGATTCGAACCCAATCGCCAGCCTTCAGCCGAGTACGATCATCGAGTGGTACTTTTATTTCCTCCACTTCGTAAATAAGCCAAACAGAATACAAAATACGACCACTGCGTGACGCAAAACCACTGTCCAACAGCACGCCTTCTCTTTGATAATAATTAGACATTGTTCAAATCTGAGCGCATTGATCATCAAACGCTGAAACATTCATCGTCACTTCTTTCATCAATATTCTCAGTACTTGTTATCAATAATTTTATCACTCGCCCACAGTAACGAATGAGATTATCAGCACCGTCATTCTGACGATTGTTCCATTTCAATCACCAACAACACCTATTATTCATTCATCAATTCAACCTAGCATGACGTGAAGAAACCACATCAGATCAAAGAATCACGATAAATCCGTTCACTTCGATAACTGTTCCGAACCAATTCAAAAATTCATACTTCAATAATTTTTACAACATAAACATATATCAACGTTTTACGACGGATGACCGAATATTCACCAGAATGCACAAAGTATATCGCTCCACAAACAAAAAAATTTAACTTTCTTTACTTTCGTTTAACAATATCGACATTCTGAAACTGCACAAGAGAATCAAACAAAAATGATAAAATATGCTGAAATCAGAAATTTACAAAAAGAAGCAACAATGTCAATAAAGAACCACTGAAGTGTACCGAGATCAACAAATCAAGAAAACAAGCGGAAATTATTTATGGCATTCGAATGAGCACTGCTGAGAACGAAATCAAATGGATCGCCTCTTTTCAGCAAAATTCTTAATCAATCATATTTTCCTGTTATAACGCAATATTGTTATACTTTGTTATAACACTGGATATAATCTCTTAACTGATCACATTATCCGTTTTGCTTTTAATCTTTGATCTCGTTACAGGAACGATCCACAAGAATTACTCCTAATCATGAAGTATCCACTCATAAACTACTACACAAACATCCCTTTATCACGTTTTAAACAAACAAAAAATCTACTTCGCCATTGAAAATAACAATATTGTTAGATGCGATAAGATTGTATGGACCGCAACTTTCCACTCCAGTTAAGTAAATGAAAAATTATTTGTTCATGTGATTCAATAAAATCAGCGAAAATGACAAAATAATGGCAAGTAAATGAGAAGGATAAAGTAAAGATGAGAAATTTCAATTACAGCACCGATGCAGAAAAACACCGACCAATCGATAACCGTTCAACGAAAACAATTCTTATCGTGTATCGACCCATTGATACACTGATACGAGATATATTTCCATAGCATTCTTATAATAAGTTATAAAGCTAATGGCTATAAGATTATGTTCTGAATTCAAAAAGTTACAGCAATAACAACAATCAAAAACATTTGTAACAAAAACAGTCATATTTTAAAAACGATGATAACAAAATGATAGCAAAACAATTTGAAATAATAATAAGAATTAAACTCAAAAACATTGCTAATCATTTAACGATTGTTAATTATTCAGCAAATTTGTTGCAAATTTTGAGACTAATTTGTACATTTGTCCTCCACATGAACACTCCTACAATTTTACGAGGAAGGATCGCTTGAAAAATCAAAACAGAACAGTTTCAATGAAGCAGTCTTTAATCAAGCGATCAGCTGAATGCCTATACACAAAATAATCAGTGTCGTTCTAATGTCGCAGAACACGTAAACAAACAAAGGCTGCTGTCTAAAGCCAGACTGAATGAATGAATGCGAATTATGAAATCAACACTTCAGAATGCCTTCCTCGTTCCAATTCGCACTGCTATTCGCGCTTAAGCTTCGATCACTACTCTTGTTCATAAACATACATCTTTAGAGCTCGCATTACATTCTTAAACGTTTTCAAATTTTCATTTTTCAAAACATTATCGAAATTTCTGATAGAGTTTGAAGTAAGGAATACTTTGATGGCGTATCGAAGCAATTGCTCAAGTCGTTGGGTACTTTTTGATCAGTGGTCTCAAACGATCTTGATACTTGCTGACAGACAAAGAAGCGCAGTTTTTGTGTGCCATTTCAATAAGACCCGGTACCATTTTGCATAACGTTTCACAGATAACTCTACCCAATACGCCAACTTCTTGTTCACCATGCTGAAATGCAAACTTCAAAGCACATATCACGCACTCACTGTTCCACTATAATCCATAAAAAGAACTGCAACACACCACTAAGAATTCCTCATCGAGATAACATATTCAATAACAAATCATCGTATTTTTTGGCATCGAGCTTTTCAACAAACGATCGCAAAAACAAAACGGAGAAAATATTTCATAGAGGCGTCACAACAACTCACATTGCACTTCAATTGAACACTGGAACTGGATTCAACTTCGAGCGCATCGAAAAATTCTTTCAATGACACCAAATGGCCACTGAGGTAAGCACTTATTGAAGCCATCAAATAAGGTCCTCCTGAAAAACCGCTTCAAAATTCAAGTACTATCCGGTCGTGCAATTCAATTTGCTTACCAGCCTGTAATCTGATATTCTTATTACCAGATCACTGACGACTGTTTAGACAGCGATCACTTCCTATGACGAGAATATTTTCTGAATTGTGAGCCTAAGCCAATTCCCTCCAAAGGGGATAGGGAGGGGGGGGAGGAGGAGGAATAAGAGAGCAATGAAATGATTACGATTCATGGAAGAGTCAAAGACGAACCATTTCCTGTGTTGACGATATGTCGGCAGATATCCGTACAAACAAGCAGTTCGCTTAGGAATTCATTCACCGCAATTGTCGTATGTTTCATCTGAACACAGCAACAGTAAAACATCATTTCATTGCAGAAATTACAGTGCTATTGAAAGGCAACAAAAATCGGTTGTGATAATCACTTTTCACTACTTTAAAAAAAACCAATTGCTACTATAATATTTAAATTATTCTGGACGGAGAAGAAACATTATCGACATTTCTAACATCGAATTATCATCACAGCCAATTTCATCAAGCAATTTGCAGAAGGCGAAAGTGGTTAGGACATACAGATAGAAGCCAAAAATGCAGCAAACCTCATCTGGATTCAAACTCTCATCAAATTGGAATGATCTGAGTGGCTTCAAGAGAAGATCGTCAACAGCACTGCAAAACAGAAAAGCATTTGAAGTTCGGATTCAAAACACAAATGAAAATGTTCATTATCAGCGTCAACAAACGAATAAATTCCCTTCGGTCAAATCGAAATGGAAAAGATTTTAACGAAACAGTGAATTTTAACAAAAATTTATTACGATGTTTGCGCGTCGATCAAATTTTTTGCTTGCTTCCATTCGGAGGATTCCATAACGTGATCCCAACCAATCGATTTATCACTCTCAAAAAATAATCTTTCTCTTTCATTCCTTTCAAACTGTGTAAAATCTTCCGGCCTTTACTTCAAATCAACGTTCAACAATTGAAATGTATCATTTTACTTCTGGAATACTCCAATTTCTAAAATTCTATCAGAAAAAAAATTGTTAGTTCTAATAGTCAATGACAATTGCAAACCAAAAAATCGGTGAAATTAGATTTCAGTGAGTTTTTAGAAGAAGAGAAAATTAGACGACGAAGCATGGTAAATTTCAGTCTTATCGTATTATTCGAATGAGCTCTCTCACTTTCATTTTTGAAGATTCCGTTGGACTTGACACTTTTGGAACGTTTCTAGAAACATGCCGGAATACTTTCTTATTATTATCAATCGGTTTTGATAACATTTCGTCAGCGCAATATTCCGAATCGCTTTCCTACAGATACGATAAGAAAATGCTTTGGTTGTCACATAATCGTAGGCATCGAAGATGAACGAATAAACAAATGAATAACCACAAATAAACAAAATGAACTCAAAATCACACGCAAATGTGGTTAGAAACCATTGAATTTTTTACTTCGTTTAATTTAGGAAGGCAACATTCCCAAAATCGTCATGTTCTCTTCGCACCAGCACTGTGATAAAGTTTTGCCTCATTTGCTGCGGAATCAGCTAGCGACTGAGTGAGCTGAATCGGAACGCAATCAGCCTAGGCCGTACAATAAAATATTCCCTTATCATGAGTTACTAATCATAGACTAATGTACTTCTGCGTTAGTGAAATTCGTTGGCGCAACCAGCATTTTTTTAGGAGGACGTAGAAAACGGTCTGGTCTATAGAAATATCGAAATTTTGGGACGCATTTTTCTATGTTAACTCTTTCTTCCTTCTCTCCCCATCCCTGGATCTTTTTCCCCTGATTTTCCCCACTTCTTTCATCGTACCATCCTCTTCCTCTTTTGTAGTTTTCGTCTGTTCATTAAGCCTTTGTTATGTCTACGATGAAATCGCCTTTTCATACAATAGCAAAAGCAAATTTAAAAAAACGCTTGACAAGTACTTTTTAATCCCTCACCAATTTTTCGCATGTTTCGAGAATTTATAAACAACCATTGCAAAGGGTAACACCTTCAGACGCATTCACGAAGGAATGCTCCTTCCAATTCAAGAACTATTTGAAACAAAACCACCTCAGAATATGGAACAACTTAAGTGTGTGTCTATGAGCAAAACAGCCAAAATAATTGATAAAACTGAAGCATTGCAAGAAACCTCGTATCCGTTTGAATCCACAGTTGTGCCGTACAAAGATGACGGAATCGAAGAATCTGAGCCAAGACAACTCGACACAGTTCTGAACCCTTCAACCAACTGCTTAATGCTCGCAGCTAACGATCTTTCGTCTCGTTCAACTTGTGAATGACTACCGTCGATTATTGCCTGTAGACAAGATACTATCACATTATTCACACTGGATATTCTCTCAAATAATTTTCTGCTTCAGAAAGTTCCTCTCCCCCAAAAAAAAGCTCAAACATATGTCCTCCGATGATTACACACTCATAAGAATTCGACGCATTTCATTTAAAGAAGCAAACGAAAGCATAAATATGAGAAGATTTGCGCACTACGAATGTTTATAGAAAGTTTACTTTTCCAGACTGAAATATGCGGGCGAACTTGAACCACATTTCGATACAATCAAACAATTCAACTATACAGCGGTTCAATACATACACGCACACACAACGCGGTAGTTCTTTTGTTGAAGTCGAAATGTTTCTACTATCAAATAAATTTCCAGTATCCAATCTACTCAATGCACCGATGCAAATTGCTTTCTTTCAATCACCGACTAGCACAAGAAATCTTAAAATTTTGAATAATTTACTAAATAATTCATAATTTCAAAACGTACGTTTATTCGATCGACTAACAAGGAACGCCAATAACGATTCAATGACTGATACGCAACAACACTTTTATCAGTTCTTATCAAACGAACGTATCGAATTCATCGTTCAAACGCAATTCATATTCTAACATATTAATCATCGATAAGCATCCAGGCGTAACGCACTACAAAGCACCACAGAAACGCAGCATGCACTCGATGCATTCAGACAAAACCATCATCTTGCAACGTTATGTACTCGTAATATTTGCTCACAAAAATCAGTCCTATCTCCGAATTATCAAACTGTCAATCCAAACAGCAAAAACCATGCAGATCACGGTAAGGAATTTGATTTTAATAAATGCTCGCTGGTTACTTTCCCATTTATTTATTTATACTCAACATTGACGTTCTCAACATAATATACGTCATGAGACGTTAAAGAAACGAACGGAAAATGTTTCGTCGCATTCTCAGACCGCTGATAAATCAAAAGAAAAAGAATTTGATCGGAGGAATCGATATCTATAGGATTTTTACAAGCTTACAGTAATTCGCGTATTATCGTCGTTTTCACATGAACAACGGCATTCCTTTCGCATGCAGCATGCAACAACGACAATTCTCATTCGAGTGAAATAACAACAAACAGAGAATGAATGCGTTCACCGAAATAAAACCTTACGAGTTTGGGTATTTCTCGACTGGTTTTCACAAAGCACTGAAGCATGTCGAATGAATGCAAATGTTTCGGATCGGAAGAGAACAGAAATTTCGTTTATGTACAATCAGCCAACCAGAAAGGCAAAAACGAATTCAAAACACATGAAACGATGAGTAATCGCAAAAAATAGGCGAAACAGTAACTAATTTCAAATTGGAGTTATGCTCTTCACAGCAACCGTCTCATGCACCAACGATACATTGCTTATGCAAAAACGCTTACAATACGAAATTCTTTGTATTGCCTTCTCATAGCTTTTCCCTTCACAACGAGAGCTGTTCTAATGATCAGGAAATACGAATCTGTTTGATGATCGAATCTGTTTGTT
Organism: Anisakis pegreffii; assembly: GCA_035041965.1. Taxonomy (NCBI): domain Eukaryota; kingdom Metazoa; phylum Nematoda; class Chromadorea; order Rhabditida; family Anisakidae; genus Anisakis; species Anisakis pegreffii. Next base: position 21,579 of record JAPYMA010000714.1, on the reverse strand, counting down.
CCATTAAAGCAATCGTTTTCTTTGCATAAGTAAAACACTTTGCACATGCTTCATCTCAACCAGAAACATCATCGCTTATGTGCGTTGAAGTAGAGGCGAAATTGCGCACGGCCTGTGAGCGAACCTTTATTGTTCTGTTTCCAACCAAATTCGTTCGAAAACATTCACCGATTTTATCAGCATTTTACTCGTTGTGCATAACAATTTTTTGCCGTATCTTCAATCGGCTATTGATATCAAAATGATTTCTGAGCAGATATTGAAATAGGATGAGAATGCTGTCGGAGACGATCGGGAAAGAAGACAATAAATTATGCTCGCTGTAAGCCGTTCAACAAGTGGATGACGTTTGTTGATGTAAGTGGTAAGTTTCAAAAATCAGCACACAAAACCTACACTGATATCAAGTCTTTCCAGTCGATATTCAATGATGAAATCGTCATCAAACAGATCCGAATCAAACGATGCGGATGAGAGTGAGTCGTTTTCAATATCTTTTACCACCTCTAGCACTTCGAATCTGATCGAGGTTTTTTCGTCCGCCTGGAACCAAAGAGAACATTTAAAAAAACGATCGCAGCTCTTGAACGCATTCTTCTCGGAATCTATGATCGGTAGTTCAAAGAATATTTCTTTCTTCAGACGTTTCAATCAATCCAAACGAACAACTAAAAATATCACCGACGGATGGGTTGAATTCATTGCTGCTCTATTATTGTACTGTACCAATAAGTGAAACCATTCAATGAATTTCTAACTCACATTTTCATTCATTTTAATGGTTTTCGATGTTCCTACACTCTTCATCAGATTATCATACGTACCCATTTCTGACAACATATTATCATCCGCAAAATTCTGTCGTTCATCCGTCCTGGCAATCAATTCTTCGGCATTGCTCACTTCGATTCGCCTTTGTTCGATAGTACTCGACAGATTCACGTCAGAAACATTCTCTGGCATTAATTCGGGACCGATTAATGCAGTTGACGACACCGTCGGATCAATCTTTTCATGTAGTGAACATTCCTCAGGTTGATTTTGTGGATTGTTCGTATCGTTTATTTGCTCATTGGATTCTTTCCCATCGCCTTTTAACAGATCATTAATTTCCAGACCTACTTCTATGTTTATTTGTTCCATACTGGTGGCAATATCAACGGAAGAATCTGTTCCCATAACAGCACAAATTGATGGCAGAACGATCTCAGTCTCCAAATCATCAGCAATTGGAAGTGCATCAAACGAATCCTTTTGCTCCGCATCAGAGTCATTTTCACTATGATGACTACCTGGACGCACCGACGTAGGAATCCATATCTGCGTTGAACTTATCGGCAGACTGTTTGCACGAATCCTTCTCTTAAGGGGTTCGTCATTGTTATTTTCGTGTAGAAGATTTGTCTCCGATTTCGCTTTCTTGCCTATCACCTTCATACTATCAAAAACAACGTTCGAAGAATTGGTTCTCTTCAAGGCAAAACATGAGGGCAAAATTCTTTTTGCCTTCAAGTCAACAACATTGACGAATCGACTGAACAAATCCTTTCGTTTAACATCAGAATTACTCACATCATAACGATCAGCTGTAATCATTAATGGATGAATCTGCATCTGGCTTGAACTCTCAGAATCTTGATCTTTTTCTTCAAGAAGAATCGCATCATCCGATTGAAATACATCATCATCCTCGTCGTCGTTTTCACGATTAACTTCTGGATGTTCCGTATCGAAATCAAGTTGATGTGACATAGCCGTAGAGCAACTTGCTCTGTCACTAAGAGGATGTGTATCACTGCCAACAGTGCCATTAGATACTCCAATAATATCGTACTCACTTGTCTGACTGCTGTTGTTGCTTGATCTAGACTTAGATCCATTTTGTTTATCCCTTAATTCCGGTTCAGAATCGCCTTGCTTATGGTTTGATTCAGATTGATTTATATGGCTTGAGTTTGGTTCGCCTTGGTTGCCGTCTGATTTATTCTCAAAATTCCGTTGTTCACTCGTGATTGTCTCTGTTTCCTTTGAAAGCTGAACATTTTCAGCAACCAGATTCTGCGTATCCTTTACTAATGTATCGGCAATCACTTTAATGGGATGTTCATCAAATATGCTCGCGCCAACACTATGAGATTCTGCACTACTGAGTTTGTCTGATTCTGAATTCCTCCGCTTCTCAACTATCGTCGAAGAACGTTTCGTTTCCTCGTAACTAGCTGATCTGAATTTGAAGGCTCTTTTAAAAACGTCTTCTCTTCCACGTGATATCCGCGAATCTTTCACTTTTTTATTTGCCATATCAATTGCTGCAACAGCTTCCACCACACTTCTAGCAGTTTTGCGTTCAGCATCATCATTTTCGTACATTTCAGCAGTCCTTTCAATCTGTAATCACAAAAAATGACTTTTTTGAATTAGAAAGTAAAATAGTGAAATTTCAAAATAAGTATAGTTAAGCATAATTGGTATTTTGAAATAAGCAAAAGTCATTAAACATACATCATCCACAAAATCTGAAGGCGAAAATTGGAATATCAACACGTTTTGATCCCTTTCTCCTGTAACAAACATGCAATGCAATTCAAATTTCAATCCAACATCATCATTTCGATAAATATTATAGCATCAGTTCTCTTCTTCATTAGGAACCTTCCAAATTAAAACTTTGCGCCTATTTTCCTTCTTCTTTCATCAACAGTTATCGTTTTACGGCTCTATTATTATTACTTAATCTACCCATATAATCTCCTTATTCACACTATCTAAAGGCGAAACCAGGTCGCCTTCGACAATTTCGGATGCAGCGTTACCCTCACATTCGCTTCAGCAACCATCAACGAAGTTTTTGTTATTTGCATAAAGAAAATTCCAAAAAATATCACAAAACCTTTTGAGCTATCTTCGAGCTGAAAGAACTGCAATTCACAATAACGACGCTCTGTTGAGAAGAATCCCTCATTCTAAATATGATCGACATCATTTGATGAACTGAAGTCGAAAGTAAGCAAAATCAATTTATCTCACTATCAGGTATTTATTTATTCATCCATCAAAACGAATGTTCTCTAACAAAAATCTCGAGATTAGTAATAAAGATGTCTTCGACTTATGATGAGTGAACGAATTAATCAACAACACAAACTAAACATACGAAACAATCCGTGAATAAAATGCAGAAATTCATGAATGTATGAACAGGAAGAAAGAAAAAATACATAGATGAGCGAAGTTCTTACAATTCCCTGAAAAATTTCTTCGTCCTGCGTTACGAACACGGATACCATTTCAATACCATTATTGTTATATTGCTTATAATAAAGAAGCGAAGCTTTACTCTGAACAGGCAGCAACTGTGCACCACGACTGAATGCACCTTCTGCAGGCCTATCATCCAATAACAGAACTTCACTGTCATCTCCAAAAACGTTAAGAAATAAGAAGCAATCACACTCATTTATTTCTCAGCTACACAAGAATTTCAAGTTCATATAAGGATAATTATCAAAAAAAAAACGAAAACAAAAATGTACCATCAATCCGTGCGATACCGTTCGCTTCAATGAGAACGTTTCTTTTGAATTGTAAAATTTCTGATTGGAATATATCCCCGTCTTTTACCCACACATTTTCCGCCTATAATGCAATACTACAACCACATTATCACGATTCCTTATATGACTGTATGTGGTGCGCCAAATATCGCACTTAGCAATTGAAAACATTTCAGTTTTCTACAGGTATACTATGGAAAATCTACTTTTGGTGAGAATAGGGAGTCGATGCAGGATCCATAGATTTCTTTGTTACGGTAAGGGCATTTGTGACCAACCAATGAAACATGCTTAGAACACCGTCATTTCAAGCATGCTTCAACAAATGTACCAAAATGCTTCAATGTTGAATATTATCATTCGTCAAATTTTTGCATCTTTTCGCAAAACAAATCTCATAAATGAACGAAGTTGGTTCACCTCGTAACGAACCGATGATTCTGCACTCAAGCATTTTACTGCCTCGAAACGTACACACATCAGCGGTGTCAGCCTTACGTCTCGATTTGGCCTCGTTCGAATCCTGCCCAGTGTATCGTTCCACAACCATGCATGATTGTCGTAAACGCCCAAAACTACCGCACAACCTTCAACACGCAAGTACATTTTCATACTGACTTTTAAACTAGTTTCTAATGCGACTTCTTTGGCATTTTAGTTAAATTTGCAGAATCATGTTCGAAAACCAAGCAAAACCATGAGAATCAAAACAATGAAGCCAATAAAAAGTACCTTTCAGAACGCAACATTCAGCCGATTGTTTAATCTGCAATCGTGGTGAATACAACATTCTGATAGCATCAATGTGCCATTTGTCATCCTGTAACCATATTCATTTCAGTTGTTACTGGATCCGAAATATTCCTACCACTAATCTTTCAGCTCATCAGACCGAGTGTTAATCTCTTACGATCCTTACAATGCAACGATGAAATGAAAAACACTGGTGAAACCTAGTGATCTAAACGAATCGTAAAATGGACCAGCGCCTAAATCTAAACTGTAATTCATTTGAGTGACATTTGCAAAACGTGTTTTTCATTTCAGTAATAAACAAACACAGAAAATTTAGATTCAACCTCATAATGAGTTGTGAACTTGCACGATTTGCCTTCACTTGGACGAATCTGCGTTCCGGACACAATCACATACTTCTCGTTTTTTAATTCACCAAACTGAGGCGAATATATCGTCTCAGTCATCGCCGCATTTTTACTGCTACAACTACACACGATCGCATCAAATTCTTTGGTAGCATACCAATCATCCTCATCTTTCAGTTTCAAATTTTGCATTTTGTTTCCACAAACATATCTGAAAAAAAAAAACATCGTCAATAGATACTTCAAAAGACAAAGAAGTTGCTAACTGCACAATACCTAGCAGTGGATAACTGAACGATAGATACAAAAACTGCGTATGGTTAAGTCAATGATAACTAGTAATAATATAAATGGAAGTAAATATGGTTAGAACAATAAGAAACAGGACGTCAAAAAAAACAACGATGAGAAATTCACAATACGAGACGAAATAAATGTTCAATTGGGCAACTCCGAATACGCATATTTAGATATACATCCAACAATTTAAAAATTGAATCAAAAAAAATACTGAAACAATTGAATAAATGACAAAAAATCGAAAAAAAATAAAAAAAAAATGAAAAAATAACAAAAAAATCAAATGCAGAAAAAAGATCTTCCATCTACTTTTCCGAAAAAAACTCTTCGTATCAGCTTACATTCAGCTGATAAAAAAAGAAACCGAACATTCGTAAATTCTCATTAGACAACTTCACAAAAGTAGATCAAAAGTGAATTCATTTCAAAATTTTCAATTTCACAATAAGCCATGTTTTAGCCAGGTTGCCAACGGCGTTATCGCTTGCTTGCATTTCGCCACCATACCGTAGAGCGGTGATGCAACTGATTCAATCGAATTATTGAGGATTATTGAGCAACAGATTATTGAGAAACAAGAAAACAGCTAACACTTGAATTCAAGCCCAATGTTCGTCAAAATCCTACTCTGACTGTTTCATAGATTGCCGACATCTCACCGATCAAATCATGCTGGAACATGAAAACCATAAAATGATGAGATAGTCACCGGAAATTAAATCACTCTACTTATTTCCTTAACATATTTTTCTCGACAGTTTCATTCCTTCGATTACAAAATCACGATCTGTCGTTCAGTTGATGATTTCTTGGACTCTATTTCACCTTGAATTGATAAAACTGATCACGTGTAACGTGTGAAATTTTTCGAAATGCCAATTCTGCATAGATCGACGCAATGAAACAATCAAAATATTTTTAATCAAACTATCAAAGATGAAGAATTGTTTCGAGGAATGTGCAAATCTTTTGTTCTGAATACTAGTAGATTTACTGACGATGAGATAATTTCGAAAGCGTTTTATATACAATCTTGTTTTTGGACTTATCTTCGAGTGAGTGATGCTATCCGAGTTGCAGCGCATGTTCATTTCCTTGAATCCATTCGTAGCCAATCGGAACGTTCAAGATTTCTTAAACTGACCGAAACCCGACAATTAGCAGCATTCATTATGTTCTATCAAATCCAAAAATGCGGCCTTAATTCGGCTCATGGGTAAAGCTAATGTACATTCTTTCTGTGTTACCTCTACAAAGAAGCACTGCGTTGATAGAGTAGCACACAAGCATTAATTCCGATTCCTCTTCGCTCTTACGGAATTCGAACAATTGAGACGTTGGTCAAATAAGCGATCTAAGTGAGAACTAATGCGCAATTTTTGGCCATCTCCAAGCACATTATCATCTTTCACTGGCACTCTTAATGATCAGTCTAAAGCTGCAGTCGTAATAACAAGCATATCAAATTTCACTGATTCCTACCATAATGAGGTGTGGATTGGATGCTGCTTACTAGCATCTGTATGCGGAAGAAGATTATCACCGAACCGATTATATTCATTATCTCATCGCACATCCATCACATCTCATTATGTAACACTCTTCATTATGCGTTATTGTTGGTAATATTATCACTATTAGTACTTCGGTGAAAATCTACACGAATATAGTCCCTTCAGCACAAAATTGAGGCTGACTTCTTCAGTCTCAGCAAAATTTTGCTATTTGAGCACAGCATAATTTTCTCACATTTCAATTGAAATTTCACAACAACAACAACAAGCCACGATCTCTTTTCTTCAAACATTTATGATGCCTTCCCTGCTACTCGTATTTTCCAATTTTGGAAATTACAGCTGGGTCAGATATTTCAATAATTTCTCCCCATTTACAGACTTTTTGTCCAATTGCAACTCATTTTCATCGGAGACTAAACTCATCCTGTTATATTTAATGAAATCATAAATCTTTTCAGTGTGATCACCAGTCGACGATCGACGTGTTGTTTTTCCACAAAATGCCAAAGATTCTTCGTGATTTCATCCCATCAGTGGCTAAATAGTTTACGAAATTTAAATCCGAATTTATGTAAGTTATGAAATCTCGAAATTCTCACTGATTTCGCCTTTAATGAATAAATTATGACAAACGGTAAGCTTTAAAATGAGTCGCGGACATTGAAGAGTTGCCTTTTCTTTAAACATTCTGCTATCTGAATAAGAATGTGCCAAATGTCAAATATCACGCGAATTCTCGAATTCGTACCCACTCCCTTCATTGGCAATTAGCTGAGTCATTAATTCAGAAATGTTATGGGTTGAATGCGTAAAGTGGTAACGATTTACGATGTTTCTTGAATGAGGTATTATTAGTAGTTACAATGATCGGATAATATACGATCAGTTCGTATGACGAACATTTGTTTGTGTAGTCAACTTGAAAGAGTTATGTGAAGAATCATTTGAGATGGCGATAAGAGAAGATTGAAAGGCGTTACGCGAATGATACGATCAGTCGGTGCGAAATGATTTCCGATCGTTTTTTTTTTTGCTGATCACATTCGAACTCTTTTATCACACTCAATTGTAAACGGCCAAAACGACACCTGCTTCCCATAAAGGTCATTGCGTATCAGTAATGGAATCTCTCTCAACTAATTATACGACTAATACTTCTAATTTCTTGTTCTAGTTCTCATGAGCCGACTCGTTTTTTCATCTTATCCGAATCTTGCCTTAGATATGTAGATAAAATTTTTCATTTCAGCTGTCTTCGATTGACCCATTCCTAGCAAAATACAATTTGTACTAACACATCTATTGAAAAGTTCTAGAAAAGCGCTCATAGGTCATGGTTTTGAGTTCTTCAAAAGGAAAAAATAATTCTTTTCGAAAAAATTCTTTAAATGAAGGTATCAGAAAGAATAACGAAGATACTCGAGGCAACAGTTTATGATCTACATTTGTATGCTGAACTATTCATGTGAATTTTTTCAGTGTTCTTATCTCAACATTAAAGTGACCAAAATATTAATTTAAACTCATATGCAACTGAAAATTCATCATAGTATCTTTCCCCCAAACCATCAACTCAAATCTTGCTTGAATTTCATAAAAATATAATTTCCGCTGCTTCTCTTCACTGATTAAAATTTACCTCTTCCACAGTACAACCACGATCAAATTCACTGAAAAAGTATCACTAAAAAGCTAAAAAAGCAGCTGTTCTACGTTCAAAAGATTTACTCAAAGCAAATAGCTCTATAAAAGGTGGTATGATCATCATTAAAAAGTGATTCGTCGGTGAGATTAAACGTATTTCGTGAAGTGCACCGTTCGATTGGATTCAATCGGGTCAGATATGAAGTAATGAGAAGATCGGATGATACGCTGGACGATGAGAATGTTGATTTAGGTGTCATTCGTGATTGTTAAACACTAATGTTCTGATGTTCTTGTGATGTCATTGGCTCGTTAGAAACGCGCTATTGAGAAGCGAATCACTTGCAAGCTTACCGCTTAACCTTTCACCCCGTTTGTTAGTAAATCTTTTCTGTCATCTAGCACAAGCGCTTCTTGCGATTATTAAACTCGACGTTGTAGTAATAAGCAATAACAGTAATTGTTATTGCTCTAGAACAAGCTTCTTCTCCTTTCATCCACAATTTACACATTACTAAATTATAGTTTACAACATATGTTCCAATAGGCCTATAGGATGTATTATAGACTGCGCACAGTAGAACAAACAATACATTTGTAGGTATACAGCCATGCTTTTCATATGATCAGAAAGAAGTTTTAACAAAGGTTGGTATTCTTCAAGTAGATTATCTATCTGCTTAATCCATCCTTATCCGGTATTAGCTGAGATATTAGGCAAAATAATCATAGTTGGTTAGATGAAATTCTTCGGTAAATAGTTTGTTTGGAAAGAGAGATTATACTGTGAATCGATCGCAAAATCAGCTTCAACAGATTTCGGATAAACCAATTATATGTAAAAATAACTTTGCTATCCCCTGGAAGCGATGAATTTTATTCGATAGAAGCACAATAAAGGATCTCAGAATGATGATTTCAATTGATTTTAATCAGTTATTCTGAATCCTTGAAGAAGCGGTAAATTGAGTCAAAATAAAGGTAAGTAAGGTAAAACGTATCATCGATCGTTTATCTAAATGTGATGAGTGCATCCATCAAAAGAACATCGAACAAACACTGAAATAACTCGTTTCCATCAGACTCAACATTCATCTGATCGTATTCTCAAAGAACGTCCGTCTTTTCAGATTATTTCGGTTGATAATTTCACGGTAACAATCAATGAATAGTTTTGTTGAATAATTGGCATTGGAATTTAACTTGATTTTGATCAATTTCTCATCTATTCCTTTGATGATAATGTTTGTCGAAGATATTTCCTATCACCGTCAAGAGATTGATTATTAAGCAATTAGGTGCATTCGTTTGCTTTGAACGAAGCGGATGTCAACTTATAGTCAACAAGCAAGAATTGATCAGTATAGCGCATTACTGCCTTTTGATACTAAACGCATCGTCTGTTAGATAGGTTTAGCATTTTTTTGGACCAGAACATTTTATGCCCCATCTCCCTCTGGAAAAAATCCTGGCTATATTAATGTGATTTCTGAATCTTAAACTTTAGATCGCACGCTTTATTCACTATCAGTCGTTTCTGAAATTGCAGTGGGAAAAGATGACAGTGATATTAAAGACAGTGTGTCCGATCTTCTGAAATTAGAATATCCCCAAAAGATTATGCTATTTCCAAAACATTCATAGCGACCAAATCACTCGTGAATCAATTCCTATCAGGAAATGTCTTCAAATTTCAATCAAACACTGTTAAATTTTAATTATGTTGACATGATTTTGTCGCAATTTGCTCAAATGTCACTCATCCGAATGTTTTGACTAATTTGATCAGTCAATCGATCCTTATCACACCCTTAAGGTGTATCTTCAGAATGGGTTCATGTCTTTTTCCATTATGTGAAGCGATATCAGATATTATCATGCGCATGACTATTATCAATCTTATCACAGTGAGCAACACGAACCACCATTTAAAACATCTAGTTGAGATATTTTCAAAGTTAAAGTCGAAAATCCTCAAAAGGACCAAAAGTTGATCCAAGACGGTATGGAATTTCGGCTCCACATTGCCAATAATCGTCGAAGTTTTCGAAATATTCAGCAAATTAAACTTGATTTGGCGTGACAGTGATGGAATACGATATCACACTCATCCTAAAACAGAATTTATTCATAAAATCTGAAAACTTGAGTGGTCTTAAAAGTTCTGATTCATGAACGAATAGGAATTTCATCAATTTTTTGAAATCCTCAATTTCCAAAAATATTTGTCCATTAGACTAAGTACTTGTTACTTTTTCAATGATCTTATCCCTCCTCTCTCCCCTCCCCTCAAACATCGATAAATTCAACACATTTAGAAATGAGGTAAAATGACTTTTAAAAAAGATTTATATCGGATAAATATCTGTGATATGATGTAAGCGAGCTTATTGAATTGATGAATATTGCCGAGCACAAATCAGCGTGTTATGATAATATATCATAATGAAGTGTCACTTATATCATTCCAATCACGAGTTTGTGGCCTTGTCCTATGCAATATGCATATCTTTAAATCATTTTCTGCACCTTGACGTTATCAAAACCTTCAATCACTGATTTCTTCGTTTCTTTACAGATGACATCCAACAGCAAGACTGCACAACGAGACGTGAACTTTAAAATTTATACATTTAATCGATCACAAATCATCATAAGGCATTATCTATCTACTTCCATCTAAAAAATATTATCACGTCAAATGTCAAGATAATTTTTTTCATTAATCATATTTATTTACGATATCTGCAGCTATACCCGATTATAATTCTATTACTTTCGATTGTTCCATAATAAAATCGTGAAATTTTTACAGCATGTTATCAATCGTGTCGGATATTGCAGCCACTCAGCAATGCTTCAGCAGAATTCCTAGTAGTACAGATTTAAGTTTCACGAACATGTTGAATAAACTGTCATACTGTCAAATCCACAGTCAGATTGGTTCGATTCAAAAATTCAATAGTGCGATATTCAGTATTCAAAAAATCATTTGATAGTCCGTAGAGCAAATCTCTATCAACAGCGGCTAAATTGTAGTTTTCTGAGTGGAACAAATTGAAACCGGAGTCGTTCACATGCTGGTGAAAATCTCACTCACAGTTTTCGTCTTATACTCTTTCATGCATGCATGTTTGGATAAAGCATTATCTAGTCAAGAAGCGGATTTGTACAGTTCATGCATACCATTTGGTATGCTTATTAAGAGGATTACATACACATGTGACGATTTATTATATAACAGTTGATTTAATAATAACAATAATAAGATTTTGTGTAGATTATGTTGAAAGCTTATCGCATGCACATTCTATGCGATCTGCTATGCATGTGCGTTGCAGGTGCACATTTATATACATAATAAGATTAATTCAAATCATTGCTTTAAGGGGGAAAAGCTTTTCGTTTTCATTCATTCGAATACAGCTTCACAAAACATCATCCGACATGGTTCCTCAAATAGAACTGAAAAGATGGCTCATTCGAAAAGTATCAGGCTAAATCCTTAGCTTACTCAGTTCAATAGCCAGTGAGAAAATATCACTTGATTGTAATTTTTGAAAGAGATTTTGTTGCTGAATCCGTCTTGCCAGCGGATAGAATCCATTTGTAAAATATTTTTTGGTATCTTACAATATACTCCGAATTGTCCTCTAATTTCACCCCGAATTACTCACAAACAGATAAATAGCCATCGAACTACATTGATCAATAAGAAATACCTGATCATTTCACCTTTTATCTGTTGTACAATTCCCCTTCTATTCAATTTGGATTAAGATGACATCTAATAAAGAATAAAGATGCTATATTCCCTCAGCAAATTGCGTTAATCTAAACTAATCGAAGTGACATTAATTGCAAATTGTTTACGCTCTATTAAAATATTCCCCTCGAATAGATTCAAACAAAACCACAAAAGAAGTGAACCCCCGTTGCCTTCTGCAATCTCTTTATCTTAACGCTTCTTATTGTTTTTTGATGACCTAACAATACGAGACAACAATTCAATACAATACATGCTCGTCTCTAATGAACATCTCTTTCGCTCAATAAAACAATAGACACTTAGTGCATGATCCATTCAACAGTAATGGCTCTTGCATTCACTCTTATCCATTATCATTACGTAACATCACAGAGATACGACCATCCTCACAATCCATACTTGAGCCCAGTGTATCTTCATGCTGTCTGTTTCAATTGTCTATCTTGGGATGAGACTTTTAATATCCTCTTCATGTCGCATCTTCGTTTATCCTTATCCTCTTGTCACATTCTCTTTTGCTTCCGTTTGTTCCCTCTTACTTGGCTATTATTCTCGATAAGACAATGTCTTACTATTGATTGTGAGTGTTTTTTACTGCTCATGCAAAACATTAATTTGCATATGTCGGAAGTAATACATTAGGTCATTAATCCATTAATGTCTTTCATACATTTCCTACAAATTGACCATCATCAATTTGTTATGGTAATCAGTGCATTTGCACATTCATAAAATGCTCTTATTGTTAATGAAGTTCGTTTCCAATAACATTAATCTGGATAATGTGATCTAATGAAAAGTTAAAAATCCCATTCAATACTCGGCACTTCTTTCAGGCTTCTCATATTCGAAACACGGAAGAATTCCGATTCAAAGTGACCAGTACTCTCGAAACATATCGAGCAGATCATAACTGAAAAGATGGTCCAATTCGTTAATTGTTCACATAGAAAGTCAAAGAAAGCGGGAGAAGTTCGGGTTATCGGTTCGAGTAAACACCATAAAAAGCAAATAACTGCATAAAATTTGAACGAAAATCCGAAGAAAAGAATTAATGTGAAGCGCAGAATAGCAATCGACTGACTCTTAACTGCTCATACACAAACATCTGCGTTGATTTCCGTATCCGATTCAGCATTTATCATCATCAACATTCACTTAGCAAAAAACTCTCCGAAGGCGCCGACTTGTCGAATCTCTTTTATTTGGAAGTAAACGACATAATCGTTCGTCGATTGGCAACAAAATTTTTCATACAGCCATTTTCACATCTGCTTCAAATACGACGCAATACTTTGCTTGCCAACGTCTGTCTATCGAGTATGGATGGATACGATTTTCATTTACCTTTTCAAATTCTTTTCTCGAAATTAAAGGGTACTGTTGAATTTTTCCGGTGTGAATTGGATTTCGAACTAGTTTTACGAAGTTTCAAGGTAATTTTGTAAAGATCTTTCACACCTTCCAAAGAAACTATTCGATCCTCAGAAGATTTCTTGCCTCTCTATGTTAGTTTCTGCTCATTGGGCCGCTAGTTGAATTCATTATTTCACTGTCATCTATTCACGCAGTTCTTGAATTGATCATTTTTCTCTCTTTATTTCAACAGTGATAAGATAATCACAATACTGATAATAAAAACCGCAATATGTTGAACGGCGTTGTTCGCAGTGTATTCAGCGATTGGTTTCAATATGAAATGATCGAGTCCAGTGATGAAATGAGTGAAGTTTAGCTTTGATAAGTTGATAAAGAAGCTGTACAGCAAACGGATCGCATCTTAAAGCGTAAAGTTCAGCTTATGGTATCGGAGAGGACATAAGGTCGAGAGTTTACTGTTGTTGCAATAGCAGTAATGTTAGTCGTGTTTTGTTGTGTTGTAAACACCCAAAGGGCTGTAAGATTGTTCGATGAAGTCGGGCAATCGGTCATTTTTGACGGATTGCTTAAACGATAAAACGAATCGCATATTTATATGTTCAGTCAACAAAAGCATAAATTCCCAAAGAAACACATCCATCACCTGTATACATTTTTATAAAGCGTCGTCTATTTGTAACATTTATAACAACAACACAGTTCATAATCCACTCAATGTTTCTGTTGTTATTTTATCGTTAACAATAAAACACACTTGAGCAGTTTACACACTCACAATCCACTGTGTCTTCATTTGAATACCTTGCAATTTCGTTGTCATAAACCCTGTGCCGCCTCCGCATTCTTAACGAATATTTTATATGGTCACTATAACCCCAATAACTAACCGTTTATGATCTCGCACATCCGGCACATCAGCCATTATCAAACGAATTTTATTGTTGATCGGTGAATATAAGATTGAATCATATTCAATCCTCATAATTCTTTACTTTATGTCATTTTAATGCTCAATAAAACAAAGGCAACAACAACTGCACTTATCCGTAGAGGATCAGCAATAAATTCCTTCGGCGGATCTTCTTCTCAGAACCATATCGGAAGTGTCACTTCAGAATGTGAAGTTTTAATTTAACTTGGGTAAGATTTCCAAACGCCAACTGCTAAACTGAATGAGCAAAGTCATATTTTCGATCACGTTCACATAGAATCCTATAGCTGGAAATGCAAAACTTCCATATGGCTAATGCCTAATAATTCATTAAAATGCATTCAATACGCGAAGCTCTACCTATAAATAAAAATGTAGGTGTAAGCTGGGTTCATTCATTCTGCTTGATAAGAGATGGCATTAATTTATAGTTCCAATGTCACTTGTTCATCAAAGTAGTGGTGGCTTGAGTGGGACCTCAGACTTTTATATGGATTTACTTTCTTTGCCATAACACGCAATCAATCGAATAAGACGAAACGAATGAGATCTCAAAGGAATTATTAATTATATTTGTCAACAAGGTTGATCAATACGAGCATGGCGAGGCACTTCTCAAAGGAATGAATGAATGGAGGAACGTTTGGATTGTTTGTTTATGTACGCATATCAACAATCTGTAAACAGTGATCAATTATGCATCACAATTCATCTGCTTTATTCATGTGATATTTCTATTGTGAGCCCAGATTCTGATAAGCATCAAACGTCTTCGTGCTTTGATACAAGCCGACATCGATTGTGCTTTACAGGCTGATCGGAAATGATCAAAGAGGTCAGAGCAGTCTTCGTTGTGAAAGCTTGATGGCTCATTCCAAGGTCAACGCAACGTTTGCGTTTGCGTGAAGTTTTGATTGAATGCCCTAAAAGCATGATTTTCATCACATTTCACAAATGGACCCTCCTGAATAAGTTAAATTTTGCTAGTTGAATGAGGCTGATCAACTTAAGTGATCTTCTTTTAATTCGTAATTGACAAGCATGACAGTGGAAGTGTTCAATTTGAAGCGCTGGATTTCAACGTGATTCTACGCATGTTTTGCTCCGTATAAGTATTGCACTCACGATAGGCGTCTCGTTGTATAATAGGACATGTTTATTCATTAGATCTCATAATGCGAGACTTATAACAGATGTTTTCGGTGTTAATTAGAGTAGACGAAGAGTATTAGTTACGTAACGTCGAACGCTTCAGTTAGTACATCTTATTAAGAAATGAATTAATTACCGTTCTCTTAATGTATCAATCATTCGGGTCAATAGTATGAAGAGCATAAAATCTGTCACTGAAAACGGCAGTCAACTTCTATGTTGGTGATCCTTGCCTACCAGCAACACCTCTGCAAATCAATTCTGTCACAATGTCAGGTACCATTTAACTGTACCACTGAATATACCATTCTTTTCAGTAATTTTGAGGGTGCTTAACATAACGTGGTTTATCACGAGGACTTTCTCACAATTCCTCTGATCTACTGTTGACCAATTAACGAAATTGCAGTGGAATGTTTTCAAATAATCAAACGATTCAAATTTTGCCAAATTTCTCGGATAATTTTTGCTATTATTGTCATAGGCAAGTTAAAAGTGCCGTTCAAAAAGGTTACAAATGTGCGGGGAAGATGGTCGATTCGGTATTTTCTTGAATGAATAAGTGAGCATTTGTATTGGCTGAACGAGTGAAATGACAGATAAGACAAGATGTTTGAAGAATTGATTGTAGCGTAATTCATCATGATGTGCTGCTGCTGCTGATCCTGCTGCTGCTGCTGGCTAGCTGAAGAACATCGACAGCTGCACAACGCTGATAATGGTATATGCTGTGCTCGACTCTGCTCTATCATCTGATATATCCATCCTATCCAATGCGTTCATCCATTCATTTAATTTCTACAAATGACCAATAGACATTAAACAATTGAACACACGCAACACAAAGCACTTTGATGACCTTTTCGGTATGGTATTTTGAAGAGAAGAGCAACCAGCAGGTACATTATGTCGCTCTTTATGACATTACGTTTATGTACCGACAACGCCAGCAAACTGTTGCCATTTTTATGTTCTCTTCATGTTTATCCTTTGTTTTGTCAGATAAAAGACCGAAGCTGAGATGCGTGTAATGGATTGACATCATCAGTGCTATAAAGCCCTCAAAGTGGGCCTTTCTTGCTTAAGCGAACGCAATATTAACGCATCATCGGATTTCTTCGTTTGATGATTTGTTCATTTCATAACACATCTCTCTAAACACTGCACTAATACGGTGTAAAGAAGGTTTTTCTTAGTCACATTTGAACTTTTACGAACAAAGAAGATGAATATTCATTTATCAGAAAGAAAGTCAACAAAGAAAATATTCATTCACATCATAAAGAATTTAGATGAAACTGTTTGAAAAGTTAGTTTTTCACAGTCAGCTGTACGTCACGAGGCTTGTTTCTTCTTATCAATCTTGAAAAAAGATTACTTTCAGAATTCCTCACGTCCACCGTTCGTGTTGAACGTGATTCCTGGGCTGGGAACAATTTTCCCAATAAAATATTATACTAGTCAGAATCAGGAAGTCTGCTTTATTCGTGAACTTATGATCGTTGTAATGATCGTTTAAGATGAGCAGAAGATTTGGTGCTTAGTGCTATTATACTTTACGTCAAATTGTTTACTCTCTCGAAATGGACTGCTCTAGTTGTTCCATCATCTACCGTAGTTGGCTGATGTGCATTTTTAAGCGAGAACAATTTCTTGCGTTATAGTATCGGACGATTCTATCGATATAGTGGAGTAGGCTTAGGCTTTTATTCTCGTATTCGTTGTGATTTTTGGGAGTAGTTTAATGCAGTTGGTTGAATTTTATGACAAGACGCTGCCGTCTTGTCATAAAGGACGAAGCAGCTTTTGCAAATTCCCCAGATATAATGCAGCAGCATTCGGCCTGAGGCATTCGATGCCATTAAAACATTCACTCGTGTCGTTCTTTATGCACGATTATAAACAACGCTTTCCTATGATAACCAACAACGTTGCGCTCTCTCGTGATTGCGCCGCTCTTGTCCGTTGTGATTCTGTTTTGTTGCCCTATTCGCGATGTACGATGCTTTCGATTCATTGTACTGTTGCATTCATGCATCAGAAATGTCATGTTCTTTCGGTAGCCCACAGCAATTTGAAATTGTTAGTCGTTATGAGAATTTTTTTGTTCGAATTGAATCAAGTTGAAACGATATTAGAGTCCGTTATCCCAGCGCATAAATATGATTCAATATTCAACATTTCGACGAGACAATAATTTATTGTTTCACATAAAATTTTTGATTGCCTTTGCGCTGAATGGGTTTGAAGATCTGAGAAGTGGAATTTCGAATCAGTTTTTGTGCATCTGAAAATATTACAGCAACGAATCATCATCGGTGCTAGTTGGCCGGTTTAGACTACAATGGGTGAGAAGGTGTTTAGATTGATTTTATGATTGGAGCAAGCAAGGAAGGAAAAAGGAATCGAAGGATGAGATAAAAGAATTTTGATTTGTTGGAGCGATGATCAAAAAAACACTGAAATCAAAATATTTGATGATATATGGATGCACATAAAAGATGATAACGAGTAATAAATCGTCGAATTTGTCAGAAACACTGTTTCTGAGGCATATAACGGGTCAAGGATGCGCGCGAAACTGGTTCGGAATCACTCAGAATTGTACGACATAGTGAATATTTGCAAACCTAATGAGGTGATGAACTTGTTGTGAATTCTTACTGATTATTCCATTCCAACATTGCAATAATTTATGGAATACTGTTTTTTCGTTTTTTTCTTCATTTTCCTTGAATTTCTCAGAACTTGATTGATAGAAATTCAGTTGTTCGGTCAATTTATTTGTATGCGAAGTATTTTCAGTATTTCGTTGAGTAATCAATTGTATCATCGAACAACAACGCATGCGTGATGCTGTATTATGAATAATAAGCATTGTGACGGTTACGCAACCAAAAATAGATTTATTATCTTTTAGTGGAATCGAATTTGAATAATTTCGATGTGCATTCATTCATCATTTGTGAGGCTTGAGTTGGCTGTCATCATTTCATGCACTCCCCATGTGCATATTTATATCAGCATTGTCACTGATCGATTACCAACAGTTCAAGCCTTTCAAGCATAGGTTTGTGGTTGAGTTTATATTGGAAGAGTAGAGCGACTTTCTTCCTTGACACGATTTAACGAGGATGATAATTTTAGTCAAGGAAATGATCTCGTGAAAAATTTTCACAATCAGTAATAAAGTTTCTAATCTCTCCAGCACCATAACAGGTATTTCCAATAGGTCATCTGAAGAGTGTGAGCACTCTGGCTAGAACTTTATTGATGGTTACGGAAAGGTTCGAGCTGAACGGTAAGGTAAGGCTAAGAAGGGTAAGGCTAAGAACAAGCATAAGCCATAGCCGAGTGCCAACCTGAAGTTAAGTCTTAGCCTGGGCTTGAACCAGTTGGATTATCTGTAGGGTTGGACGAGTTAGAATTTACTTTTGCAACGCTCTCTCTTGCTTTATGAACCATTTTCGAATATTATGAGCAACCAAAGTTGTAGTACAGTAAAAATGTACTTATTTGTAACTGAATTACGTTTTCTCCTCAATCGTTTAAAGCAATGTTTCCATTCCGTATAGTCGTAGTTTGGCCATCCAATGGCTGCATTATTGAAGATAACAACATTGATGGTTTTTGTTGCCATTCATAATCTCTCCACGCAAATATAATTTATTAACAATAATACACATTTCCTTCAGTGTGCATGATAAACCTTCTCAGCCTTTTACTCATTTTTTGCTCACAATCAGCAATCCCATCTCATCAATGTTTCTTTCCTTCAGAAACTCATCAGAGGTGATCGATGTAATTACAGTCACCGCATCGCAAATTTTAAAACTTTTTCAATCTGTCGAAAATTAATCAACACTGATATGATAAAATCGCCTAAGGTACCCGACTCAAACGAAATGAAGGTATCGTTCATCCCTGTAAAGATCCAAAGGGAATGAGCACAGGCCCACAGGCTACTGTCGGCTTCTGTCAAAGTATCATATCGGATTATTAATGAACTCGTTCAAAAGAGAATATTAATAAGTGACAACATCAAAACTGCGCGAACATCAGCTGTAATATGATAACAAGTGAAGGACTGAGTGCGAGCAGCCACATCGAGGACAATATGATAATAGGCCGGGTGATATTATTATCAAAAGGAGATTAATAACTTGATTAAAATGATGCGTCGAATAGATGCGGCGGCGTCCTATCTCGGTGGATATATCTCACCTGTTGTGCGCTCACTCGTCACTCCCTTACATGTAGGTACTCATTCGCATCATTAAACCTCACCTTTTAATCATTTAAAACAAAAGAAATTAGGAACATAAAAGTCACGACTTCATTAATAACTGAGTCGGAGATGTTCTCATCTGATTTCTCGTCTCTAAAATGATTGTATTACTAATGACGATGATGGTAAGATACGCGATGGACTTATGCATTATGCTGTATTACTGCTACAATCAATCTCGACTTGATGAACTCTTCTTTGTATTCTGTCACTTGTTTTACTCAAATATTCCAACGGCATATGTGCACTCACTCATTTTTATCAACTTATTTTTAAAGTTCGTTTGCATCATCATAAAATTTAAAGAACAATTAGTTAGTTTGGTCTTCGAACGAGATTTCTTAAGCAGATGAATAGCCGTTTTGGAGCCGAAGGATTGAAAGGGAAACCTTTCAAGGGGAACTGCTAACTGAAGAGCATATTTAGGCTTCACTTGATATGCCTTCATGAATTTTTCTGGGGCCTTGCGTAAGGTGTAAATTATTTTTATGTTTATTAGATCTTTATCCTTGTTTTTTAAATGGCAACGTTTAATTTTTATCTTGATTTCTTTAGAATTTATTGTTATAAGACTTTTTATTTATTTTTCTACAGTTTTAAATGAAATGATATTTTTTTTATTTTATGTGTTTTAGTGTGATTTCCAGTGTTTTAGGGATGATTGTTATGGTTGGTAATATGAAATTCGCATGGTAGTGACCAGTGCCTATTTTACAGATTTGCTAAACTAAACTGTTGGTCTTCAAAACCAAAAATTTTTATTCTGTAATGACTTTGAGATAATAGTATAAATTTTTTGAGTATTTTTCTCTTTCGAAGAAAAGGTTTTTATCTTATTTAATTTTTTTATTTACAAGGGTTTTAAATTTGATTATAGTTTTAAGTAGAGCTAAGATGGTGTTATCTATTATTGATTCATATAGTGGGCAATGTTTTTTTACCCCGGCAGTGTATTGTTTGTATAAATTTTGTTCCAGAATAATCGGCTAGACTTTATAAACTTATACTCTAATTAATGTTAATTTAGAGTTATTTTGATATTGATTTTTAATTTTAGGGTGAAATCAGAAATTATTTTTATTTAAACTCTAAATTTTAAGATTTAGTAAACAAACCAGATTAGTACCTGGTTAGATAAAATTTAAAAGAGCAGGAGTAAAGTTATATTTAAACTGTAAGAATATTGGCAGGTTTTTAAATTATCTTTGGAGGCTGAGTAGTGATTGAGAGCCCTCATTTTCAACTTTTTCTTTAGGCGCATGTATGATCGTTTATTTTATTCTTAAGGATTGTAATTTTAGTCTTTGCTATAAAAATAGATAGATATCTGGCTTATGAGAAAGATTTAATTTGGCCTACAATAATTTAATTTTTGGATTCTAGTTTTAGAGGCTAGATGAAATTGTAAAAGACAGTAAGTTGCTTTTAATGGGTGGCTGAAGTTTATTTAAAAACGGTACAAATCATCCATCAATTGCCTATAGGGGAGTAAGTTGTAGTAAAGTAGAGGTAGGGGAACCTGTCTCTAGTAATTTTTTAAACTATTATTTTGTGTTTTGAAAACACAATAGAGGACTTGTCCTGTAGTTTTGTGTGATATCAGGGGAGCCTGGCGTGCAAGCAAATCTAGGCTCTTTGTGTTAATAATTTTTTTAATAATTTTAAAAGGTTTCAGAGTCAAAAAGTTTTAAAATTTTTTAACATGTTTAATTTTTATTATTTTTTTGTGAGTGAAGATGGATTATATATATATATATATATATATATATATATATTAAAGATATATAATTCTACAAGTTTATAGAGAAGTTTATAATTATTTAAAAGTAAAAAATAATAATTTATAAATATACAAGTGACCAGTGCCTATTTTACAGATTTAAGTTAAGTTTAAACTGTTGGTCTTCAAAACCAAAAATTTTTATTCTGTAATGACTTTGA
>JAPYMA010000713.1:0-19212 GCA_035041965.1 Anisakis pegreffii | reverse complement strand
GGGATCCCCGCAAAAAAGTCGGGGAGCAAATTGCGCGGGAGGAACGCTCCCCGCGTTCCCCGTTGGGGTCCTCGACGGGGACCTCGTTCCCCGACGAACACTAGTTACGAGTATAATCTATGATATGAATATAATGGAAGCGCTCACTTCATCGTCTGGATGCTCTAAAAACTTCTCGGAAAGATATGTTCCAGCACTTAGCGTCATTTCGCCTATCCTTTCTTCGGTTAGACACTCACGATGCTCCTTCAAGATATCTTGACCTTCCTACAAAGACGATTTTTTTGATATAATAGATCATTAGCGAATGAATGAATAACAGCGATACCAGTAAAGTGTTGCTTAGAGGACGAATATGAATTAGACGAAACGAATTTATGCGATAGCATCAAAGCACTCAAACGATTTCCAACTACCACAACAAGGCATTATATTTGAATTATTTCTACTCACCTGTGAGCAAGCGTATGTTAATAAATAGTAACTTCTCAGGAAACTTCCCGAATTTTTTCGATGCGTCAATAGATCACTGACTGTATTTGAAGCAGCCACAATTTCGTTATGATCACATTCATGTTTAGCTGGACCACTGTCCTTCAAAATTGATCATAGTTGTAATGACACGAATAATAATAATGATGATAACAAAAACGAAGTCAATAGCACCATCAGATTGATTCGGTGAAGTAAAGGAAAAGGAAAATAAACAGTGGTAGATATTTTTGTTCGTTTCATATGCTCTTTTTTGTCATAGAAATCATTATCCGTTTTCATGCCAAATAGCTTCAATACAACACAACTTATTGGTTGTTGTTTATTTTGACTGCATCTGGAAGCTATCTTTCATCTTCTCACTATTACTATTAAATATTATGACTTTATTATTATTACTAAATAACAAATATTATTGTTATTATACCATTCTACACGAGGCTATGTCTATATTTAACAATAAATGCTCCCTTCGACTCATTTGTGCATAAAACCGATAAATATTTTGTGAAGTCACAACTATTATATTATAAATAAACATACATAATCCTTACAAACATAACTACATGCATTTGTGCGTGTAAATGAGCGTATTTTTCGGAAATCAGTCGGTCTAATAAATGATCTAACGATCAGTGTGACTTTTTGTATACGCATTTATGTAGTGGAATGAAAGAGAAAAGGCGCTGAAATGAATGAATAATGCAGGGAAAACAGCTATCATTATGAGTTTTCACAGCGGCAGCATCCCACTGAACAGTTACGAGCACATTTGATTTATTAGTTTGAATAGTGATTACTGTTAGTAATATTAATAATAATATGATTATCGTTCTTATTTGTTATTGTTACTATATGATAATAACCACAGTGATAAAAAAAATTGTTGTCATCATTGCTACTGCTAGCACTCGCAGCTGGAAAATCAATCAACAGGTTCATTCAATTTGAAATAGGAAGCAATAAAGTCATATTTATAAACATTTAATTTATTGGCTCAATTATGATGTGTAATCTGGTCGTATGAGGATGGTAAATTCGACGACGAGAAACTAATGTTTACACTTTTTATAAACAAACGACAATAAGTTGTTGTTACTAGTGCAATCCCGGTTATAAACTCTTTCGTCCTTCTGATTATGAAACCTTATTACTTCAACTTTCTTATCTCTCTCATTGTTGTATCACCAAATCAATCTGTGGACAACTGAAAGCTGAAACCATTGAGGGTATACAAGACTGAGAAAGTGTCTGTCTCTACGAGATCAGAAGCATTATCGAAGAACGAACGTACCGTTATACAAAGATCCAGTTGCCTTAAATGCTCGCATTGTCCTTCATTTATCGTTACCACATTATCTTTTAACTCATAAAGTGTCCACGCCCATTCGTCCAATATATTTATAAAGCATTTCACTAACGTCAAATAATCACATACCTGAAATTCATCCGAATTGACGTGATTTATCACCAAGTTGTGTCGCAGTTAGACTAATATTGAAATTGTTATATTAAGGCAACATTAGGTTTGGAAGAAGTATTCATTCGTTTAGTCTGATGACTGATCTAGTTTCACTTGATGCACAGGATGCGGAAACTAGCCATATGAACTGTGAATTCATCCAATTTTGAATTCAGGCTTATAAATATCATTTACAGCACATTTCTTTTAGGATATTGGATGGCTAATTGATTTCATTGCTTTGCTTGCTAAGCAAAAGAATCCATTCCTTATTTATTATACGTTGCTTTTTCTCATCATTCATATCTGATTGATTCAACTATACCTTCATCAAAAGATGACGATAACTTCAGGTTATCTATCCTTTCACAAATCACACCACAAAACATGAATATTTAACGCTGCTACTGCAATTTGATTATGCGATTGTGTTTATTTTGACGGATCATGTTACGCCAAAATGTAATTGGAGACGAATCTTGCTTGCAGAATCTACTGAATTCATTCTTGGAAAAAGCGGAACGACTTTCTTTTTCTTCTACTTCTTTGCAGTTTTCTATTATATTCATCCATTAAAACATGATCATAAGCGGAATAAATATTATATATTTATGCGCACGCCTTGAAAAAATCAATTCATGTTGCACTGTTCGGCTTTCGTATATCTCGCTGATTGATGTTCGATTATTAGCCACTGGAATGGGGTGGCTCAATTTAATATATCCATTATCATAGTGATTATCCTCACTATCTACTGATATCACGTCATTACGTTGGTAATACTAGTATGTTACTCTCAAAGAAACTGATTTTTGATTCATAATTAGGTTTTGTTTTTGTTACAGAGATCACAAAGTTGAATTCACTTATCACCATTGTTTTAGGAAAAGTCCACCAGCAAAGTACTTTCTACTTTGTTTCCGAACATGCTGCTAGCATTTTAACGGTATTGTTACCAGTCAAGTGAATGAATGGACGAAACAGAGGTGACAAACAGTTCTGCATAAAAGTCAGTATATATGCACAGCACTGAGATGAATGCAAAAATTCATATTCTGAATATGAACTAACGTGAAATGAAATTCATGCGTGCAGTGTAACATACATAAGATCTGATAATATGTAGAAAGTATTATTTATGAACGAAAAAACAACTCAGCTCTCGCTATTAATGTCGTTTTTTTCAATTTGCATTTTCTAAAACATAGAAAGAGACATGATTCTAGATAACGTTTTCAGTTAATCAGCTTATAGTACGCAGCTAATCATGAAAGAAACATGAGCACTTATGTGCACAACATATAACAAATTTAAATGTACCTGTTCTGAGCGATGAACAATGATTGCAAGTAAAATAATTGTTGAAAAAAATATCATTTGATTCTTCATAATAACTTCGCAGACGACCTCTTATTCCAATTCTTAAATCGTTTTTTCTTTTATTTCGTCCTCTTCTACTTCTTCTGCTTCTTGTTCAGTTCTTTTTGAGAATCTTTTTGTGCCGCAAGTCTGTTAATATTATTTTATTGAGAAGCCAGCCGGATGGTGTTGTTGTTGTTGTTGTTGTTGTTATTGATTTCTGTTAAATATTATATTATGTTACAACTGGCCAAAGTGAATTTATTTAATGATTATTTAGGTTATTTCTAATCGTTTTATTGCTTCTTCTTCTGCTTCTGCCTCTTCTCGTGCTAATGTTGCTACTGATGCTAGTGCTTCGCTTTTGCTTCTCATATACAAAGAATAACTACAAGCAACGTTGTTTTTTTGACTCAAAATCAATACGGCTGAGTTAGTTGATATTGTAGAAGTATTGGTAATAATACTAGTGGCAGTAAACGAATATAGTCAATGTAGCCGATGGCTACCACTACTTCTGCTGCTGCTGTTGTTGTTGTTGGTGTCAACGACGATGTTTGAATATATCGTCAGAAAATATATAGAATCGCGGCAACACAGCACTAGCAATGGCCTTCAGCGAACAACAAGCAACGAACGATCAGTTTGGATGTAGACGAAGTCGTAGGCAATAACAACTAGCAATAAACTTGCCTGCAAACTGAAATATTACGAGTGCTATTAAATTAATGCGGTACTCTCGTCTGCCGCTCCTTCGTTGAAGAATCATCATCCATTACCATTTTAGGAATTTGTGAACATTAACTCAAATCTTCTCAAACATAAAATGTAACGAATCACATCAAAACTAGCAATTTCTTACTTCAGATTCTCATAATTCATTCAATTTACAATCGCTCATCTCTACAAATTTCCTTGGAAATTTGCTCGGTGATAGGTGAATTCAATGATAGAATTTCAGGATAATGAATATGAAATGGATGGGATCGAGATGAATAAAAGTGAAAGAAGGGAGTTTTGAAGAGAGGATCGAAAAAATATACATTCGAAGGAAACAACATAAGACGAGTAGGCGACATCTTCGGCACTATGAGACTGACGAAGAAGAAAAGGAAGAATAAAGAGGTCCATCCGGTGCAACAGTGATGCGTTACGTAGTTGTTAAACGCTAGTAGTAGCCAAGATTATCCAACATCAGATGTATGCATGCAATATACGCATAATGCTTCCATATATATCCCATATTCTAGTATATATTGGGGACAGACAGACCGAAGCAAAGCACTGATATATTAATACTAACAAGCATCTAATTGCAAATTGCCTTCATTTCAGAAAATGTCTACAAATTCACGAACAACTCGTTCAATTAATGCACAAACGACAACTGCTAACTTCAACAATGAACTAACAATACAAATAATCATATCGATAACTTAGTAATAATAATAATAATAATAATAATAATAAATAATATCAAGTTAGCAAGGCGTCATGCCACAAAAGCTGATCACCATACTCACGCCAGCTTTCATGCGACGACTGCTCACAATGAATGATAATAACCTTCCTTAATGATGTACAATGCAATCAGCAACCAACAGTTGTGCATGACTATGTAGATACTATAATTTCACAGTAATTCTGTTCTTTCCCAAAGAATGTTTCTTCTTATTCTATGAAATAATCTGCATCTTTCTTTTCTGTAAATGAGTATAGCGCTGGCATGTATCATAAGAGCTATAATTATGTGCTTAAACGAAAGGGCATTTTTAGCTAATAATGATAATAATCATCATTGTTGGCAAACAACAACTCCAAAAACTATACGTGAATGCGTACCAACTGAAAATTAATGATATCTTTTGAAACTTAAAAAAATTTTTAAATCTCTAAACTATGTTTTTCATGTGTAATACTGTTTTACAAAGAAAACTATAGATTTGTGGCAAACAAGCAGTAGATTTTACTTGTTTTGATGAAGCGGACAGGAAGAAAACTTCGCATCGATAAGCAACTATGCAATTTTGTCAGCAATTTGTTTAGCTATTTTCTTCTAAAAATTGATCCCGTAATTTCATTGAGTGAGTAAATTGTGAATGTGATACCGATTCAGTGATAAAAATGATAAATTAATCCCGCGTTATTATTATCATAATTCAACTATCATTAATCGACACATCGCTTCTCTTTCATTATCAACTTTCTATTATGTTCTGAGCTCCATTCACAACATTACATCAGATCAAATCAACAAACAACAATTCAAAACAATCGGTTTTGTCTCCACAAATAAAAGAAGAAATCAGTTTAAAGACGATTACATCAGCCAAACAACTAACGAATCACAAAGAACAGTCATTCGTTCAGTTCAATCAAGTTGAATTTAGGCACTTACTAAAGCCAGGAGCTATCTACCCTTTTTCATTGACACTCAACTAACTCATCAAGTCAAAGAAAGATTTCAGTCCGTCAGTCAGTTAGTCACTTAGTCAACAAACAGCTTAACAATAGTTGATGGCAATAGGCGATTAGCAACGGAAATGTGCCAGTACAACGTGATCAACTGAGCACATTTGATAGATTTCTTGTTCATCTTCTTCATGAAATCTTCTCTTCAAACTGTTCTAAGTTTCTTGTTGAATTTGTTCACTTGTGAGCTTTAATGTTCGTTTAATCATTTCTTCATTTATTCATTCAATGAACTGCTCAGCCAACATAATCAGACGTATGCACGTAAAACAGCAAAACATTTCTATTGGTTCTCAACTTCAAATATGAGCTCATACGTTGGTTTTAAACTTGAAAGAGAATATTCCGGAACAACTGAATCAAGTATGAGCTTATTGGAAATCGAATTAGACGGATAAATGGATACTAAGAGCATGCATTCATCAATATTTATGCAAAGAAGTATTCAAGCAAACAGGAATAAGGGCACACTAAAGGGTTTTGGTGGCATCGACAGCACATCTGTGTCGCTATTAGAGAAGTGGATGTTGGGTGAACAAGCAGATACCAAGAGCGGTGAGAATAGAATGATGATGCTGGTAGAAATCAAGAAGGCTTCTTTTGGGTTGATGGATAAGACAGCTTTACCATTCATTCATCTATTCGTTTTTTGCATTGTTGATTGACTAGTAATAATAATGACGAAAAAGTGCTAAAAGAGAAGAGATGCCTTGCATCTTCTCTTGACAGTAACGACGATTCAGTGGAATAATCTATTCATTGAGAAGATCGAAAGTGACTCGCAGAACGTTGGGACAGGCAATATTTACTTAAGACGATTGACAGCTGTTAATGAGGTCATGACATTTCGATAATTTAATCGACTCTCACTCATTATCTTCAATATATTATAGATACAATAAATATACTTGCATTCTTGATATACAAGCAAAAAAGGCTGGCTGTGTATGATATTTGTCTTGTTTTATGCACTCTTCTATCATCTTGTTACTCATTTATAATGACTTGAGTTGATTTGATTTAAGTTAAATTGGTGTGATCATGTGCATTTCTGTCTTTTCATTTACTCACCTTCCCCTTTTATCTTTTTTCTCCATCTTCTTATAGTTTACAGACAGTTAATTATAGATGTTTTCGATTATTTACTTTGTACGGTCTTTCAAAAGTGTCTTTTTGTTTCCTAATAACTGGTTGTGAAACTGTTCCCGTTGCTGTTCAATTGAAAGTAGGAGTAGAAAAAAAGATTCTTTGCTCCTTACTCGAAAGTAACTTTGAAGAAGGAAGTAACTCGATTTTTCTCGTATTAAACACATAATGGCACAGCATCAACCGAGAGACTCGTCATCTGAAGAAATTGATCAGTTGATCTGAAAAAAAAAACAATCAATTGAGTTGATCTCATTCGTACAGAAGTCCTCATCTTGAATTATCAACTTATCAAATCTGAAAATGTTGATTGTGGAACAAAAAGCTCGAATCATTATTGTGAGTTATGAGTGTGTGAAACATTTATTGAATGGGCGAATTCGTTTTTTTTTTTGTTTTCTGTACGTCATGAATGAATGAACTGGCAAACAAGAAATTGAAAGCAAAGTAAAATGAATGTTTGAAGCAGCGATTATCTGAACAGGATGAAGAAATCCAACAAAGTCGTTATATCGCTGCTTTCAACTAATAATGACTTAGTGATTAATTGATTGCGGAGGATGAGATATTCAAAGAGGTTTCATGAAGAAAGATGAAAAAGAAGTTGAAGGTGAAAAAGGAGGCGAGGTGCATAAAAACGATGGATGAATAAGACAAAAAAAGTAACGGGTGGGTGAATAGAGTGCTTCAGTTGAGTTGAATTGATTCGAATTGAATCGCATTCAGTTAGTCGGTTGGCAGCGAGCAAGAAGTGATTATTTGTGTTGCTCGACTGGATAAATTCCTATTGACACAAGGACGATGGATGACCCGGCTGGCTAATGGGCTTTTACTTTTGCCTTTATTAGTGCCATTGCAACTTGTTTAGAAGCGAAAGCAGCAGAAAAATAAAATGTTCTAGTGGCCTAGTAGCTTGCCCTTGGCTCTTCATCACATTTGTATGACAATGAAAGTACAGTTATTGAAGTTAGTGATAGTAACACGAAGTGTCATAATGGATGTGAAAGTCAATTAATATGAAGAACTGTAATAATATCACGTGATGCTGCGAGTAATAATAATAATATCAACACAATGACAGGTTTAGGTTTCTGTCAGACGATCGTGAAACAAGCGAAAGTAATGGGTGAAGGATGAATAAAGGTTTAAAGCAAGCCGTAGAATATAAGAGGTGGCAGCAAGTATCAGTGTGTGCATGGCAGAGTATGACGTTGAGATAGAAATGATGTAGAATGGATGGATGCATGGATGAATGCGTGAATTACGAGTGAGTGGGTGGGATTTACTATCTCCTCGAAACCATCCTCAGTCTCGCTCCCATATAGCTGCTACCATCCATTTACGCTTAGCGTCGGCCAATCAAACTATTCATTCACTTATCCAAAATATTTTCAAATCCTTCCTCAATTGATCAACACCACATTTGCATAAGTGGAGAATTGAATCTGTTGATAGACGAATTCTCAGTTGATTGGCATGAATCAATTTGAGTGATTTGGATGCTCGAAAACAGTCTAGAGTTTTATTATTCATCGATCGCAATCGTTACGAACAACGCAGAAACCATGTGCGATACATGCACAATGTAACGTGAAACTTCAACAGTCGATTCACTTTCTTTTGTTGATTTATACGGATTGGATGAAACAATTTGAGAAAACATTGCCCATTTCTGATTGCTGCAATGCAATCTCGATATGTGATGCTAATTGCTGAGCGAAAAACTAACCAAGAAACAATAATCATTCACTCATTTCATCAACATAATACATCGTCACATTTTCACATATTGCTTTCTTAGTTCAACCGAAGCTGTTAATCAATCAAATCTTCTTCATTTACCAACTAATTAATCCGTCCATCCATCTTTAAACGCAGTGAAAATTAGCCGATATCACATTGAGTTTTTGCTTTTTGCCATCTTCAGTCGAAATTTGCTGTTGAAGGCATTAAGGAAATGGATTGTTTTTAACGTTTGCAAGGGTCGTAAGAATGCTTTTCATGTGTCGTAATATGTCACTTCACTTCTTGAGCCACCTTTTACTCTCAATTGCTCGTACATTTGCACTGAACAGTTACTGAACAAATAATCTTACTGACTGCAAAATATTCTCTTTTTCCTAGATTGTGTTGTCATACTCTGCGATGCTTAATTTGATAGTTGGTTTGCTGGTAGCGTAATGCTGTCGCTGCTAATTACATCTAATTGATTCACTCTCTATCTACCGCTTGCGATTATATTATTTATTATCAATAATTGCTAGCTCTCCAATACTTCCAAATGACTGAATTCATTAGCTGCTCGTATAAGTATTCACAATCACATGAATACAAACAAACATAGATTCTCTCATATGTGTACGGGTTACTGTTCAAAAATGCTGCTTATATTAATATAATAATTTTTCGTATCTGCATCAATCTATCAGAAAAACAACATTAACAGGAGAAATTACATAGATAGGTGCTTATGCTTATTGACGAATGCTACTGAAAATGCAAATCGTTTTCAGCACATATTTGATTTCTCATCTCATTGCTACCTAAAGTTAAGCGTTTTCTCGTCCTGAACAGAAGTCGTTCAGTGAATGAGTGAATTAGAAATGAAATATCCATCATATGTGAAGATGTGAAGAGATTTTCGCCATTCGATGAATTGTAGAGCAAACACCAACTTACCGGAATGTTTTTTTTTTGAGATAGACGGTCGTAACCATCAGGTTTGATTTCAATTAATTATTGCTGCATGAGCTAATACGTTACGGATGTGTTTGCATTATCTGTGAATGTACCCCATACAACATGAAGATATCTTTCATCAGTAACTTCTTTCTTTCATTCCTAACATAATGGTTGAGTGGACCTTCGTGAACTGCATCACATTTTTATGAACTTCGCTGTATTTGTTGGTTAACAATAGCCAAATTAAAGTGAAAACGAATGAATGAACTGATGATGAGAGGAAAGTAATAGATCAGAACGATAATGAACGCAACAAGCAAAGATACATCGTTCACATCGGATGTGATTACAATAATTGATATAATTATCGCAATTAATTGGCAAACTGTAATTATTTAGATTATTCAGCTAAAAACATCATTATTTATTCACGCAAAGCCTTTCATTCATTCACAATAAATGAAATAAATAAGTAAACAAATAAACACTCACACGACTACACACAATCCAATCAAATCAAATCATTGGACAGGCGGAATACTCTCGAGTAACAGAAGAACATTTCCTTTAATTATGCGCATTTGTGTTCAATGCTACTGAGTGGTGATCGCACAATTGCAGTTAAAATCCACCTCATACAGTTACCAGGTGAGTCTTTCATTGCAATTACAATCACCATCATTGTCACTAATGCTACACGATCGCTTCTTCGTTAACGTCAAGCAACACGCTGGACAGGTGTAACTGATAATTTAATGAGCGGTTAAGTCATTTATGAAATTGTTCACCTTGAATGTTATCCTCACCTTTACATACGTGAAAACTGCCTTTCTAGAGAGTGACTGATCACAAGAAATTACTTCAGTTTTGAAGCTTAGTTGTTTTCATTCGCTTGACACCAGATCAGATAGCGATTGATGTGCTGAACAAACCACTGTTCATCATGAAACAGTAGATAAGGAGGACGGATCGTGAGCTAGAATTGGATACAACGGCTTGTGATTGCTTCGAATTTGCAACAAGCGAATGAGAAGACGCACATATGACGAAGCAACTGCTAAGAGATATTCGATAAATAAACGTTTGAATTTTAAAACACATTGATCTAGATATTTAAGCAGCTGTGTACTGTAGCATTTTCATTTATGATTTCCGACGTTTTTCATTAATAATTAATTGGAAAATCACCAATAGAATATCATCAATATTACCTGCATAACATTGTGCGTGTGGTGTATTCATAGCAAGCGCCTCTCAAATTCGGATTGCTACAAATACAACGTTTCGATCGACAAAATGCAATATGTCAGTACAGCTTATTCCATAGTTATTATAGCTCATTCGAATTCAGAAACATAATAAATGAATAATTGTTTTCGACGGTTTTCGTTTTCATCATCAAATCTGTCCAGCGATAATATGATATGTGAAGTGTGGCGTATAACAGATGTTCAACACGATCACAAAAGAAACGAACTGTGAGAGCAAGATCGAAATGACTATCTAGTGGATAACAAGACATGACTGACACTGTCAAGCAGGCGGTGGCCACATGCTGCGAAATCGATTAATATTCATTAATTGATATTTGATTTGATTTCATCAAGATTGAACGACTCATTCACTCACTGATTAACTGTTTATGAACTGTGAAGCTCGTTTTTAATCGATCCTTGAGATTGAGAAGGCAAATCATAAAAGAATCAATTGGATCGAATGAGTGATAATAAGTAAGAATAGTGATTTTAAAGCTCCTCAACCAAATAGCAAAAGTCAAATATTACAGCCTAAGAAAACGATGCCACCGATGCGAAGAAGAGGAACTCTGAAGCATATGTGGATGACGCATGACTATATGAGTGTCCAGACGGGTGGTTGCATTTGCTGTTTGCCTCGAGGCATAGTGATGTTTTTTGTTACTGCTATGCATGTGATCAATAAAACGTAGATAGGTTGGCGCGTATAACTATATGAACGAATGAAGTGTGCTACCTATTAGGTTCAATGTTGTAAAAGCAATGTGCTTGCTCGAATCAGTCGACAACCTAAATTGAGACGTATTACTAGAAGAGTTCTTGTCATTTGCTTTTCGATCCAGTGCTTCAAACAATAACTTCCTGCTTCAACAAATCACCGTGATGAAGTAGCCCACCACAGTACCATATGAATCTTACCGTATGGGATTTGAACAACGTTTCAGCACTGTCCATTCAGTGCGAGGAACGATCTTGGTTCTGTTGCGAACCAATTACGGTATTTTATGCGAACTATAAAGGCGAGATGACTGAATGTGGAGTGTTGGCAACGCTGGCAAACAAGTGGCAGATTGGTCAGTTGAGGTGATTTTCGGTTACTTCATGGTATTTTTATTTTGGATTTTCAGCTGTATTTTGTTACCTTTAATGGTTGTGATATTGTACATGTTATCATAGCGATCGTGTGAGGAATGCAGAACTCATGAATGCATACCGTTTAAGTATGAAACATCAAATGGCAATTGTATCCTTTCGAAAGTGTCTCAGGAAAACGAGTTGTCAGCGTCAAAGCGAACTATCAGATTGTACTGATTGCAGCTAGGCAGAGCAGAAATAACCAAAACGTCCTGCTGAATGAGCCGGCTGCATTCGCCGTTAACGCGGCGTAGTCCTCGACGTAACAGTAATCGCTCAAGGACATCGAGTTCATCATCTGAATCATCGAATTCGTCGAAAAGGTCAATTCCCTAACCCTTCCTACAAAATGATAATCGTTCTCATCCCAGTGATTCTGGCATTTATAAAATTTGAGCTTCTTTTATGAGCTGAACAAAAAATCTTCCTGCTGAAGCTATACTTTTTTGAAATCAAAGGCTGAATTGTCGAGATAAGGTGTGTTTTGTTTACAATATTTCAAAGTTTGCACGATGTTTTTGCTGAATACGAATGAGTTGATAATGTATAAGCCGTATCCTTCTTGCCTCAGAATTTTCCATATTTTTAGGAGCTTGAGACGACAATGGACCAGCAGTCGAAGTACAACGCAAAGCGGTACATCTCAAGAGAGTTTGTTGGAATATGGAAATAATGCAATGTATCATCGACAGCAGACGATCAATCTATGTGCAGCTCCTGCAGGCACGGTTTTAGCTCCAGAGGCACCGTACAATATTTATGCATCGCTCTCAACAGTGCGTTTTTATATTCTTGTCATTTTTAGTCTTTCTTAACATTATCACTTGTTGTATATCATCAGTCTTTTTACCTTGTGCATTTTTTCTCATTTCACAGCGTCTCATCTCATTCTGGCTGGTTTTTTGGACGTAATTGAGGGAAAGCAAGGTGACTTTCAGGCATCTATAACAACGGTTAGAATGTCACCACAGGCACCTGTGCGAATGTCAACACGAAATTTTCCGTTGACCTTATTCTTCACGGACAAGTATGTATTCAGTAATCATTTCGTATGTCCGCAGTTGATAATCGACAACATGCAATTCGTATGCACTGAGCAATATTATATGTATTGGAAAGCTAGTAGGTGTTTTATTTTTAAATTGAACTGTAATCTGCCTTCATTGTGTTTTAACTTGAGTCCTATCTAAAATTACGTGTTCGACTTTATTCTTTCTATGAATGAAATGTTGCATTTTCGTTTTCCCCTCACCATATTACAGGAAAATTCGGGGATTTTGAAGCAGCATCGCAAATATTGGCTACAAGAAATCCGAAACAAATGAAAATGATTGGTTCTAAGGTGCGAAAGTTCGATCAGGCAGCGTGGAATCGTATTTCGCATCAAGTAATGGCCATAGCGAACCTACGAAAGGTTGGTCTGCACAGTTTTGTTTACTCTTGTTGATGTGTAGAAATGTGCCATTCTCGAATCATCGAATGAACGTGATCTCTAATATATTACGCCTTTTTTGCAGTATCAACAGAATGCCGAGTTGCGTCAGCAGCTGTTTTTGACTCTGTCGACACTTTTGGTGGAATGTAATCCACGTGACCAACGTTGGGGTATAGGCTTGGGTATGGATGAACCACAAACCACAGATCCATCACGATGGCGAGGCTTGAATATGTTGGGACGTTTACTGACACGTATTCGCGATAGACTCGCTGTGCTACCCTGCTATAGAAATGAGGTAGACCATTTTATTATGCTTTATCATACTCATCGTACTCAGATTTTGTTCACATTGTAGTTATTGTTGTGATACTCTGTGTTGCAGGTTGCAGCTGCTCAGCAATATTTGCACTCGATTGGACGGGCCTTTTGACAATCCGTAGTTTGCTCTTATTGCTCTGTCGTTTGTAGCATAACTGAATGATTTTTATATGTCTGTTTCATTTATTATTGAATAGTTAAATCCATCATATTAGTGTTCTCTCTGGTATTGTAGCACCATATGGTATTGTTACGTCGTCTGAAATTACGGTTCTTTTATGGTGGTTGCTTGATCATTGATATTCGTGGTTTATGTTTGTCTACTGCCACAATGCGAATATTTTTACTCGTATAAGTTTTCAGCAAACAGTAGGATACTGTTAAAAACAAATAGCATAAGCCTTGCAGTATTTTCGTGCGATCACCACCGAGGAGAATACTTCGATGGTAAATTGGGCAGTTATTTAACGAATTTTTTGCTGATGTGTGTGGTTAATTGCTCATCAATTGATCGATTTAATGTCGTGCGCTTGGTTGCTTCTATCTTGGAAGTGTTTTGCGCATCGATCATTTATTTGTATATGTTGTTAGCATCGATATTGATTTTAATGGTGATAATAATAGTAATACAATAATTTTAATAATATGATATTAATAATACTCTCACTGAGTGTGATCTCATCTCAGGTGCAGAATAATAGCATTTGATTGAAAATTTGTTCGCTTCCAATTTTTTTCCTCATTTTTCTTTTTGTACCCAAGAAGTGAATTTTGATTCCGCTTACGAATACTGCTTTGCTACCTCAACTGAATTGTGCCTACTCTATTTCTAATATTCATCATTTTCCATCAATTAATTCATTTTCTTTCATCGTCAGCAGGATGTTTGACATAATTAGTAGTAGTTCCTGTCTGTTTTGAATTCCATACGTTTCTTTCTTGTGGATTTATATGAATATTATTTCTGGCGGTATTCTCCTTAATTGATTATTATTTTGAAAATTTTTTTGTGTTATTCATTTTGGCTGTGATTTTTGTTTTTTGGATTATTTGCACATATGAATTTGTTATAATTGTTCGTGGCTACTGCTGCTAATGTTCAACTTTTCGTTTATATCTTCATTTCTTCTCCATTTGTTGAGTAATTGATAATTCTAAGCGGTTTGAATATGTTAAAGAGTCAGTTCATTCCATATATAACATTATGATGGTTGTTGACTAATTTGGTGGTAATGAAGTGGTTTCATCTAATTTCATGATATCAAATATTATTTCTTTTCTTCTCATCATAAACACTAATTGATATTCTGGCTTTTCTTCTATCACATACCCTTGTTGTTGCTGTCGTACTTTTATTCCTTTCGTTCTCTTCACTTGTATATGCTCCTTTATTGGCGCCTTTGAACTTTTTGTGTACTGATCTCAGAAACAAAAATCTTATATCAATGATATACATAGCTCTTTCATTATGCATATCCTCAATTTCGTACCAATTCGCGCTAATTCGTTGATATGATTTCTTTTTGCGCAAATTCATCTTTTTCTAGGTTAGTTCTCTTATCATCAGCGTGCTCTTGAATATATTTTGCGACATGATGCATGTTAACTAAGTTTATTTGTGAATATCTGATGTAAATCAGCATCTATGAATTATTGTTCCACATTTTTTGTATGCATCTCACGTATCAATCTAATTCAATTTCTAGCTAGGATCTTAATCGGCCGTCGCTTCAAATGATGCTATGATTAACACGTTGATTGAATTCAGGCTTGTCAGGTATTCGATGAATTCAATGAACCGTTTCTTTGAGGATCATTACCGCGCATCACTAAACACCGCGATTTCATCTTCTAACGAAATTCCTCTTTGTTGGGATCTTATTTGTTCATTACGTGTTGTAAGCACTAGTAAATGTTTGTCTGGTTGAATTGTACTCCGTTAATATGCTGCTGCTAACGTAGTAATATATGTAAGTTTATTAAGCGATTCATTGGTTGATTTCATTTTTGTTTGTTGTCATATGTGTTGCTTGTATTGTCTTCTTTCTCCATTTGAAATTCATAAATCAATCTCGTTTCAATTGCTTTTTGTCGTTCCATTAAAAATGATAAGATGAATAAATTATCTTTACCATAATAAAATATCATAATCATTCGTGAAATCGTTCTCACTTAATAACTACTTTGCATTGCACGGAATCTCAAGAATCGACGAGCAAACGACACTCAATGAGATTGATAATTTTATTCATTCCAAAAGCTGGTTAACTATATGGCCATGCTTATGTCACAGGAGCCATATGTGTGCCGTAGCAAAGATTGTTGGTTTTATTAGTGAGCAACAGCTTGTGTGCATCTACTAGAAATCCGCGATCTATCAACGACTTTTTGGAAGAGATAGGCACACTACCGATATCGCTGATCCGCTAAAAAACAATGCACTATTGCTATTATGGCCAAAATAGTGGCGAAATGCTATCGCTGAATCACTGATCAAGAAACTGACCCCACATTTCGGAATGAGATATGTATCATATTGTAGACCCCCGCGAGTTGATCATGGATATGAAATAAATTTTTGCTTAACACAAAGGGGATGTGATATATGGCGGGAAAAAGGTTTCCAGCATATTGAAGCAACATTCTAAAGTTTCACCGACAACGGCAGTTTCACCTAGCGGGTAGTGCGCTGGCATCAGGTCTGAATGACCGGTGGTTCAGATAGCACTGACGAAAATTTTTTTCTCTTGATTGATGTTGAAAAAAATTGTAGTTAATCAATTACTAATCATGTGTCAGTGATAAACACATTATGACCAAATCGCAAGTGCATTCGTGGTTCAGGAAATGTGTTACAACACTGCAAATGCAACAACACATGGATTCATTTTAGGTTCATAGACACCGTTTAGGAGACATGATGAAATTAAAGAATTGTTTCCGTCAAATATGTAATTTGAGGTAGAAAACATACCCTTTGGCTCAACTTCACATATTCAACCACTTGATCGATTTTTCTTTCGAATATTCAAAACATTCATCAGCAAGATTCACTCTCGTGTGATTACAGTCGCACATTACCACGATTCCATCGTAACGTGCGATTGCCTTTTCACAACTTTCAGCTCTTTAGCTTTCACCACGTTCATCTTGACTTTATCAGTACTGACACATGATTAGTAATTGATTAACCACAATTTTCTTCAACACCAGCCCAGGGAAAAGTTTTCATCATCACACGTGTTTGAACCACTGGTCATTCACACTTCATGCCAGTGCACTACCCGCTGAGCCAAACTGCCGTTATCAGACTTAGACTCAGAAGGTTACTTCAATACACTGGAAACCTTTTTCCGCCATATCTCGCGTCCCTTTATGTTTAACAGAAACTTTTTATATATTCATGATCAGCTCGCGGAGGTCTACAATATGATATGTATCTCATTCCGAAACGGGGAGGGGGGAGGGGGGTACGTTCATGATCTTTCCTTGTAAGCAAAATTAGTCTGTTGTTCGCTATCGCTACTCGCTGCTTTAGAATCTTCCCTCAAAATCTGCAAATGCACCACTGATGTGTATTTTCACGTTCTCCAACAATTTACAAACTCAATTTAATTTCATAAACCAACAATCATCAAATTGGCTTTTACGCTGACCCCAAACGAAGTTAATTAGAATTGGTAAGAACAATCCTAATAATCCCCTCAACATCCAAAGCCAAGAATTATTTCTCTCTTCACATATCCAAGATCAAGGTGTCATAAGCAACCCACGTTTGAAATTTCATCATCAGGTTCCCAGCACACTTCGTTAGTTGTGCTAGAAAGAAAACACCAGAGCATCACTTACATCAGGAAGGTTCAGCTTCATTACCTTATCCATACTAAACAAAGTACGTAACCTATATTCGACCACCCTAAAACATACCTCTCCCCGTTCATCCTTTCCTGATGAATAAGGTAATAAGCACTCCGTTAATGTCGTTGAAAATGTTCGAAGAAAACGCACATGTTTCGTCTTGAAGAAGTAATGTAGGGATTTCAATAGCGTATCCGAATACCAGAAGAGATTATTAACATTAGGTTTTGAAACTTTATTTACATTAGGTTTCAAAACTTAGTAGTGCGAAGATTTTATATTGATCTTTGAACAGACCACAACATCATTTAACGTCAGTTTGATTTCCAAACGGAGGAATTTTTCAAGTTTTCCTCGAACAGAACGAATCCACCAAAATAATTCTCTTAAACTCGCTGTCAAACGTTGCAAGTTAAACGCTACAAAACTCTTGTTCGCAAATGGAAACACCGGAGCCTGAAATCTACTCCATCAACATATTATCTTCTCACAGTTTCTCCAAATTCAAACACAAACTCTGATCTATTCCACTAAATGAAATCGGCTTCATATCCCTGTTAAAATCTCGTTACCTGTTTGACAAGAAGAGGTAGAGAGATTGAAAGAAGAAGTTACTTAACCCACCTAGTTTTAATCGTTTCCATTTTATTAATTCAGCAACGGATATAATTTGATGGTTTTCCTAGTGTTGTGCGGGGAGAGAAAAAAAAGTCGAGGACGGGAAGAGTCGAAGACATTTCGGGAACGGAGAGACTCCGAAAATGGCCGCCGCTTGAAAATGGTCGGGGACGGGGAGTTTCGGGAGAAAACTCAGTCTCATCCCCATCCCCAAAGTTTCCCGAAGATATAACTTTGAAACTAGAGTTAGCAGGTCCTTGATTTTTTTGATGGAAAAGCATTTAAATAAGTGATCTTTAGGCTAGAAAAGCGATAACTTCGAAGGCACAATGCAATCTTATCTACTGTATTTTATTCAACTACATGAGAAAATAGAGTATAATAGCAAGATTTCTTTGACAAGGACAAAAGAGAATACACGTGCTACCTCTGCAGTTTTCTACTACACTCACCTATGCGACCATATTGCATGTCACTATGCAGCTCTAAATATCGTGAATCACGCTATTCACGATAATGATGATATCACTTATAATTATTTTTATGAATAAGCTCTCCTCGCGCTGGCCAGATGTTTTATCTTCCTCAAAAATGTATTGAAAATTTTGAATTGAATAATGTAGACATCTAATGAATAAACTTCCTCTCGTACCATTCAGATGCTTCTTAACCTTTGTCTTATTTATGAATACATTGAAAATTTTGTATTGTACAGTCTAGACATCACATCATTCGTCAACTTATCCGCTACGCTAAATTTACTATAAAAGGATATTGCTCGCTTTCGATTTTATCGTTCGTTGTTGATCAATCATTCGTTGTTGCTTACTCTTCGACTCAGTTAATTACTCAGTTTCAATTCGGTTGTTATTTGCTGTAGATTTGGTATGTGTAAATCAAAATAAATCTTCGTAGTGAATAGTGAACTTACACCACTAGACACCACTAGACTCGACGCCTAACTAAGTACCTCCGAG